>CM072816.1:102073992-102273992 GCA_036937905.1 Salvia rosmarinus | reverse complement strand
CAAATCTACTTTGATTCTTTCTAAAGACACTATGTGTCTGAGGAATATTTCTTTACCCCGAAATCACAATACTGTACTTGGTAAAATTTACCCAGCTCTTAAAAGTCGTAAGACAGTCCTTCGACGTTCTTTATGTTCTTTCTCATTCTTCGTATGAATAGGAATGTTATTCATAAAGGTTAAGACAAAATCGTCTAAGTATGTGTGGAACACTCGATTTTTGAGGTTCATGATCAGGGCTGGTGCATTTGTTTGTCCGAATGGCACAACTATAATCTCATAGTAACCATATCTTATTCGGAACAATTCGTTTTCGTCCATCAGATACTGTTCTTCAAAAACCATATAATATATTACATCAAAATGCCTCAGCAAGGACTTTTCATACATTAATTACGAGGGTCGGTCTATCAAGCCGACTGATTACAAGGCGTCTAGTCCTTTTTACATCCAAAATTTTGACACCTCTTCAACATATTCACAAAATTTTCCAAACTACGTTTATTTTACATATTCTAACCACACCATTTTCAACATAAACCATTATCTACATATAAGTCTCATGTTATCATAAGATTCTATGTCTCTGAGTGGCCTTCGTCGGAATCATACTCCTCATTTGGAAACTTGCCTTTCTCTAAGTACGTTTTTACTTCATACCTCCGATGATCTATTTCCTTCAGAGAGCCAGGGGTCCAACTGCTCCCTGTTTCTTCTGCAGTACCAGAAGTTTGTGTAGCTTTTATAAGGAAGTATGGTTGAGTTGGTAGTGGTAATTCTCCTAGTCCGCGAGGACGGTAAGATCCTATCCTTTGGCCATTCTCATCCCTTTCAGGTATAATTTGCGGCACAGGACGTGGGGCGGCGTTTGGAACATCAGGGTACAACCATTCCTTTATGTAATGCTCCGGGGACCAGGACAAGTGCTCATTGGTGCCGTTCCATACTCATAATATATATGCTTGAGCCGGTTGACAAATCCTGGTAAGTCTGCCCAAGTCTTGGAATTTTCTACATGAAGAAGATATTCTCTTGATACTTCTTTTGCAAACTTCGCGATCTGTTGGCAAGCGATTTAATAAGCCTTTGGATACCATCCTCATCCGTAACTCTATAGTTACGAGCATCCTTCCAAAGGTGCAGAATTCTTCCAAAACTGCCCTAAATCCTTGCCGGTTTATAATAAAAGAGTCGATATGCTGTGTGAGTTCTAAGCTTGTAGGCCTTGTGGTTATCTTCTTATCAGACATTCTCTTTTCCCGCCATACAGAAATGTATATTTCTAGATAAGTCAGACTTAAATCAAAGCAATAGAGAAATTTTATACAAGGAAGGTCTCCTAAAGAATTAAACACCTTAAGACATATATAACTTGTAGACAACTTATGACACAACTCATGACACTTATCTTATTACTCATTTTACGTTTTACACCTTCAGTCGTATATCGCTCTAAATTTATTCGCATAAGCAAATAGTGGGTACTAATATCCTGTCACAGAAACCTCTAACGAAGAGACTAGCCCGTGTCACTAATCACGTGAATGATGACCATCTCCTAAACTTCGTCTCTAGAATTATATCTATGTTCCACATAGGTATAATGATCCAAATCATTGGATAGAACCTTAGGTGATCCTAGGTCCAATTCTAAGTTTGAGCAACACCTGCGATGCCCATAATTCTCATATAGGTGAAGAAATTTTCATTTCTTGATTCGTTTATCCCGAATTAGGTTCTATCATCTCTACACATACTTGTGCGATGTTAGAACATAAGGCACCTATATCGAACAAAATATTATAGGTAAAGAAAATATTATAGGTATGCTGAGAAATCTTTCTCATGCCTATCAGGCCTTCTTGGTTTTGTTCGCTCAGTTTTCGGTGTGAAGTATAGGCTTTGGTCTACGGTTTTCCCGTCTATTCAAGTAAACATCTATTTCATATGTCATTGTCCTTTCCATTGGGACATTATGTTCCCTTGCTATGGCCTTCTGTTGTCTCATTCACCCTATACTTCTCGGGTATCAGTACCGTTATGCTTTTACCAATAGCATTCGTGGTTAGGTCTACACCAACCTATCCTTTGATATTGATATTTCGATATTTAAATCTTATCGTAGAGATCGTCATGTCTCTATCACTATCATTCATTCCTAATCCAGTATGAATGATTCAATTCCCTTTTTCACTTTATCAATCTTAGGATTATATTTCTCATATATCCTTACTTTAACTCTTTTCAAGGGAAATCCTTATTTATAGAAGTCATATGTCTCTGAAGCTTATATCATGTCGTGGCTATCTTATAATTGTATAGCTCATAGTTTCTTCCGTTATTTTGACTTTTGTCCCTTTTTCTTGAACATGGTATCTGAAAGTAATATTACTTTCGTTATACTTCGATTTTCACACTCAGGGTTAGAACCGTCATTATTGTCATATGGCTTGGTAAGGTAGTACATTCGTACACCATAACTTAAATTCCAAGCATCTCATTACCATGTCCTGGCTTTGGAGATATTTCCTCCATACTTGATTTACATACTAGGGCTATCCTAGTCGTCCACACAATCTCAAGGATTATGATCTCTCAATCTCATTTTCGTCTGTTTAGCCAAATCTCAATTACTTGGAATTGATTATGCTCAAGCATAATCTCATTGATTGAGGTATAAGGCGAGAGATTTATTTTCTGAGATGCTATCATTTCTTTATATGTAAATTCTGTGAAAAGAATATCTTGCATGCATCTTCATTCTTTTAAACATGTCCAACCTACTAACGAGGTTTTAGGGACAAACAACTATCTTAAAGATAAGTTGTAATCTCTCTCGTTATGACATAATAAGGGGAATTCATATCCCAAAAATATTATATACTTTTCTTTACTTTTACTCTTGCATTCAATGCTAAAGAGTATCTTATTCATAACTTTATTATCATAACAGTCATATGAAGGTATAACTTCACTGTTATCAATCTTTGAAAAGCCCATCAAGGGTCATCACATTCATGCGTATCATAGGGAAAATATCTTGTCTCATCGGGATTTTCTTTACATCACAATTTCTTGATGTCTATCACTTAATTGATCTGAAACTTTTAGGTGACTGAAATAAGTCAACCTATATCATGCCTGATATTTATCGCTTTACTAATTCGCACTTAGGTGACAAGGTAAGTCAACATTCATCATACTTGATGGTTTCAAGAATCGAGGAGAATTTATCACGACTACTTACAAGCGGTACTGTCTCACAAGTCAAATAACATCTTTTAATGATTGAATCAATATCCTCTTTGGACTGAATAATTGGGATCTAGGGTCCGAAGACCAGAATGACGACTACTGAGATTTCTTTGGTCATATGGGTGGCGGACCGTCCACAATTATTTTCTCGCCATACAAAGCTTGGTTTCAAAGGACACTTCATAAGGTTTCAGGTTGTAAATTTCCTTCAGAAAAAGTGAGAAACTCAAATGATTTCTCAATTTGAACTAGGTCATATAGGTCATTAACAAAGGTTCTCATGTAGGTCATGACTCTACTTGTATTACTGGAAATCTTACCTTCTAGTAACTTTCTAAGATTCTTATCATACTATAAGGTTCTTGTTCTAAACAACCTACTAACTAACTTTAACTATTCTGGAGTAGGAATCAAGGATTTGGTCCTTCATAAGAAACGAAGTACAGTGCATTAGGGGCACGTAGGCCAAAACTATATGTAAATCGGAGTTCATATGAAGGAGAATGGGTCAAGACAAAATCACTGCACAGTGCAGAAAAAATTTCGCGCGCTCGCGCCGAGATTGTTGGCGATGCCGACACCGAGGTCGTGCATGCCGTTGCCGATGTCGGGGTAGTACAAGCTACCAAGGTCGACATATCAAAGTTGATATTAAAAATTACCGAAGTCAAAGTCGACGGTCGCACATGCCGAAGTAGAAGTCGAAGTCGCACATGCCGAGGTCGAAGTCGAGGTCGAACATGCCGAGGTCAAAGTCGAGGTCGCACATGCCGAGGTCGAAGTCGAGTCGCACATGCCGAAGTTGAAAATCGAGGTCGCACATGTCGAAGTCGTGATTGAAGTCGAACATGCCAAGATTGTGATGATGATGCCGACGTCGTTCATTTCCAATGTCGAGGTCGTACTCGTTTTTCACATTCGTCTTTTGCCTTCGAAGCTCGAGGTTATCGTTACTTTTGGTCTTCATGTCATTCTTTTATTCTTGTAAGGGAAGGAAGTTCGTACTTCTATGTTCTTTTGCAATACGTGATCATGCTTCTTATTCGTCTATGTTCTTCTTGTGATGACATATCATTTGTCATAATCAATCTTGAGATTTGAAACTAAAGTTTCAAATAATGAAAACATAATTCATACATGCACATTTCTTTAAATTCCGAAGAATTCATCATTCCTACTTTGGCCATTCACGTTCATTTCAAGCATATTCATTCATTATACATAATCTTGAAATTTGAACGAATTTGGTTATGAAAACTTGAAAATTTTGTTCAATTTCATAACATACTTATTGAATGCATGTATTACTTAAATTTTGAAAATTCAACATTTCATTATTGGCACATTTTGCCCATTATCAATCATAAGCATTCATTTCTAACTTGATCACTTTGCATAACTTCCCTTTCATATCATTCATCTTTCACATCTTTCATTCCTTTTTCTCTTTCAACTTTTCATTTCAAAATTTTTGAAAAGGAATCATTTACCTCATTTCGGTTGAGCTTGATGTGATGGACTGTTGAGCATTGTCAGCTGACCTTTAGAAGTCCAGTGACTCAATCTAGACTTAACCTCAAAGGAGATTTTGAGTTCAAAGAGCGAACCGCTCTGATACCACTTTGTAACAGCCCCTAAATCCTAAGTACGATTTAGCAGGGATTATTACTCTAAACAGGGATGAATAAACATAACGACTATTTATCAAGAAACTGTAATACATATATCAAGTATGTTTTTGGACTTTACTACATAACTTATTTTCTTTCAGCGGAAGACATGTAATATGTACATATGACGATGTACTATCAAGGTATAAACTTTCCAGCGACAACATTCCTATTGCTCAACACTGCTCCATCGCATCATCACTCAATCGCACATTTAAAACAAATATGCGGTGAGTACAAATAATGCACTCGGTGGACTTATGCCAAAAACATTTACCGTCTTTAATTACATCGCCCATTAAGGTAAGACTGAGGGTTTTATTTGAAAGGCCTTGTGCTTACTAAACATTTTCATCATTTTCATAAACGTTCGTGTAACAGCCCTCTAATCCTAAGGACGGATTAAAGAGGACTATACTTGGAACAAAATCAAGGAATCTGAAAGACAATTAATCAAAGGCTTATGGGACATACATCAAGTAAATTAAGAAACTCCACCCATTATATACATTACACACATAATTTACAAGTGAGACTTAAACCTAACAGATCCAAAACAATTTCCAATGATCTGAAGGTATTCAACTGTCATTATCAAAAACATAAACTTAATGTTCTACTGCAGCGGAAAACATGTGAATACACATATGACGATGTGTATTCAAGGTTTCTAACATATTCTTGTCAAAGGGTCCAACTGCCACAACACCTCCATCCATGTATCACCAACTCGCACATTTAAAACAAACATGCGGTCGAGTACAAGAATGCACTCGGTGAACTCATGCCAAAACATTTTATCAAATTTAAATTACATCGCCTATCACGGAATAACACGAGGTTTTAATTAAAAGGGCTCGTGTTTACTAAATATTTTCGTCATTTTTCATAAACATCGCTGCTTGTGAGCATTTTCTCCGGTATGTATGATCCATATCCTGTCTCATATGACTGCTCATAAACTCATCTGGCGTCGTAGAAGTAGGCCTCCTTCTACGGACACTGTGACCGGCCGAAGATGTTCATTTCGGCACACAGTCACCTACTGGTGTACACGTTAATCCTAGCCAGGTATTACTGCATCCGGCATAAGATCCGATATCGATTTTCTGATAAGTTGGGAGCGACCCAACAACTGATTCATCATTCATTCATTCATGGATAGGATACATACATAAAACATAAACATTTTGGGCAGGTAATTTCATCATCATTTCTCAATAAAGACTGTTCATTTTAAAGAAAGCATCATAAATAAAGCAGTTGCTATTTTGAGTATAGTAAAGCCCACCTGGACTGTCGATTTCTCAAAATACGATTCCTTACTACGTCGCTTGATCACGTCCACGTCCAACCTTTACGTAAAAACTATTTTAGTACGTCGGTCACGTTTTTCGAGATTTTCAAAGTTTAGAATAAACTTTGATAACTTACTCTAATATAATTTGAATTCCTTAACGAATTCAATACATCGTTCAATCGCGTATTTTGAACTAAACATTTCTCGTACTTCGAGATATGTTCACTTATTTCATTTTAACCTTTTAGGTTAAACGTTCAACGTATTTACACGTTTTTTTCGATATAAAGATTTCAATTTTGAAATCTTTTCTCACAAATGAGATTTTTTATATATAATGTCGTTTTACACGTATTAGCGTATTTATCGAACGTATTTCATCGTTGATTTCAAAAGTCAACATTTTGACTTTTCTTTATTAAATTCTTTAATAAATCATATTTTTAATATCTAATTTCCATATAAAAAATCGATTTCTTTTCATAAAACCCTAATTCTCGATTTTTCACATAAATCGATAAACTTTATTAATATTTTCTTAAATATTAATTAACTTATTCCTTAAACATTATTTTTCATTTCTAACGTTATTTAATATAACGTTTATCATAAACATAGTATTCTATGTTTATAAAATTTTCTAAATTCTTAATATGTCTAAATTAATTTCTAGACATATAATGTATTATTTTTCTTGATATTAAGGATTTAAAATCCTTAATATATATACACATGCTCACGGTTATAAGCTTAATAATTCTAATCATCTCCCAAAAATTCTTCTAAATTCATATAGTGTACTATTTTATCATAGTATCACTAATATGAATTAATATTAACTATAGGAAATTTGAACATCACCTACTTCACTTATATAAGTCTCGAAAATTTCTAAAATTTTATCAAACAAATTCTAAAATTCTAATTAAATTATCAAGGTCTAAGCATCACTTTATATCATTTATCTAGCATAAATTCCAACATGAACTATTTCTAAATCAATGTATCACTATATAAAGTTCACGGTTCCTAGCAAAGTTCAACCAAATATTTTTTTAAAAATTCTACAATATTACACAATGCTCAAACATTATCATGTAACAATATAACATCATAATATTCAACAATACCAACTTACAAATCAACATTCTAATACATAGGCATTTTCGAAAATTTTGAAACTATGAACATACAATTTTCAAAATTCCTAGTAAATTCACATATCACTTAATCAATGCTATAGATCAACATTATGCTATAATATCACTTAAATAAAATTTGTACACCAACATGTAATTTTTTTTTATTCATTTCGGTAATTACTCAAACATAGTATGTAATTTCTATAAATTCTCAAATAATCACTATGAGTTCCCTTGCTAATATATATATCATTAATCTATCAACAAATCAACTCTAGAAATTTTCGATCATCATGCTAAAATCTAGCATAATTAGTTTGCACTTAAACATAATATATGAAGCATTTACATTATACTTAGCATAATTAATGAACAACTAACATGCTAACATAATTTCTCCTCAAAACATATGCTTGTAAAATAAAAAAAATCGAACCATTGGATAATTAAAATTTTAATGTACAATCGAAGCTCGTTCGATATCTAACCTCTTTAACGGTTTGGATTTAATGTGCAAGGACTAAGTATCAAGCTTTGGCCTTTAAAAATGAAGAACACACTTATTTCTTTTCTTTGGAAAGGCTACGGCAGTGATGGGTTTTTAGAAGCAAAAGTGTGTTGTTTAATTGTTGTTTTACTACTTATGCAAAAAGAATCAATACATAGTCTATATCTCTCTCTCTCTCTCGGTTCTAACACTCACACACACATGCAAGACAATTAATTTGTGACTCACCATGTAATACATCATCAAATAAATATCTCTTACACAAAGTTAATAAACATTGAACAAAACAATTTGATTTCATCTCTTGGTTGAACAAGAGCCGTCGGCTCTCTTAAGCAAAAGGAGGATGAGTTACTTTTTTTTTGTCTCATGCTAAAATATAAATCACATCTACACTCTACCATATGTAATACATCATCAAGAGTTGAATTAAGCCTTCCATCCTCAATTGGAAGCAATATACACGGCTCCTATCAATCCTCAAAGCATCCACTTGGTTGATCACTTACTTTCTTGGTTAGTGTGTAAAATATATCACACTTGCATGATTTAATTCAAATCATAGTTTTACTAAGCACAAAGTTGACGTGAACTTTGCTACACAATGAAAGGTCACGGCACTTTCATTTCTTTAGTGCTAACTTTTAATTTTCCATGATAATTATATATATATATATCATAATATATATTTTAGATGATAAATTATATCATAGGAAAAATTATTAGTATCATTTCTTTCAAGAAAACCCTAATTTTTGAATTAGAGTTTTCGAAAATTAGTACAACGTTCAATAATTAATCCTTAATGTTCTAGCATTGTTTTAATGCTAAATAATATTCTAATTACATATAATAATCATAGGAATTTAAATATTATAATTCCTTGATCATTAATCTCATTTTTCTATTCATCTCTAAACGTTAACGTTCAAACGCGTCCAAACGCTAATTATCGACTCATCTCAAAATGGTCGTAATAAAGTTGTAGTCACTTTATTAAATTATTCCATTAATAATGGAATTAAATTCTAAGCTTCGCTGCTTAGAAAATTTCTCGAAATTTTAACTATCGATACTCAATCGACGTTAAAATTATCTTTGAAACACATTATAAACTTCTATTCCTTAATTCACAATTCTTTGTGAATATAGAATAGAATTCATTATTCGTAATTAATCAAATCATTATTCGATATATTACTAATTCCATTATTTCGTGAAACCACAATTTACAAGTTTTAATATCGTAATTAGGTATTTAAATCTTGGGACATTACATTCTACCCCTTAAAAGAAATTTCGTCCGAAATTTGCATATCTTAGAAAAATTTGGGGCATCGTTCCTTCATGGCATCCTCAAGCTCCCATGTGACTTCTTCTTGTCCATGACGTCTCTACAACACTTGCACTAGAGGGATGGACTGTCTCTTAACTGTTGAACCTTACGGTCTAGGATAGCCGTAGGTTCTTCTTCATAACTCATATCTGGGTTGAGGATCACGTCGTCTTGGTGGATCACGTGTTTTGGATCGTACACGTACTTTCTTAATTGTGACACGTGAAAATATTGCGTACATTACCAAACTTGGCGGAAAAGCCAATCGGTAGGCAACTGGTCAATTCTTTTTAAAATCTCATGAAGTCCTGTAAAACGCGATCTCAATTTTCCTTATATTTAAAACTTTATAATTCCTTTTTGATGGAGAGACTTTATCTCCACATTCAAAAGTAGCTCGATCACGTGACGGCGTAAGACCTTTATCTATCTTGAGCTTTTTTATTCTCCGCCTAAATTGATTTTGGACGATCTCAATCATCTTATTTACATGTGCCAAGCCCTAAAATTCTTCTCTCACCTAACTCATCCCAATTAAGCGGTGATCGACTTTTCTTTACATATAAGGCTTCGTATGGGGCAATATTAATCGTCGCTTTCGATTGTTCATTGGTCTGTGGATGAAACGCTGTGCTGAAATTAAATTTTGTGCCCATTTAAGCTAATCCAAAATCTCGAAGTGCCTTTGGAATCTCTTGTCTGATGTGATAGGTTTTGGTACCCCATGCAGGCGTATAATTTCTTTTACGTACTACTGGACTAATTTATCGTATCCATAAGTAAATTGGATTTTCAACTCTTCCAGTTCCTTCGGAGCCATTCGGTAAGGTGGTTTCGACACTGGTGTTGTTCCGGGTTCCAGGTCGATGGTGAATTCCAACTGTCTATCAGGGGTAATCCGGGTAAATTTTTGGGAAAAACACTTGGAAAAAAAAAATAAAAAAAATCTCTAACAATCCCTACATCTTCAGCTTTTATCTCTACTTTATTTTCTCCATTTAAGTAAACAAGAAACGCGCGACATCCTTTCTTTGTTTATCATTCTTCTTACCTTCAGCGCTGATACTATCGTGATTTTCTTTCCCATGTTGATTCCATGAAAATACGTAGCTTCTTGTCCAGGAAAATGAAATTAAGTTTTCCCCTCCTTGCACAGAATCTTGGAATGGTTTTCTGCTAACCAATCCATTTCTAGGATTATATCTTCATTGCCCATGGGTATTAGGTTCAAGTTATTTGCTAGAACCTTAAGTGATCATAGGTTCAACTCTAAGTTCGAGCAAACATGCATAACAATCATAATTCCTCCTATGGGTGGAGAGATTCTCATTTCCGGATTCGCTCGTTCAGATCTAAGTTCCAACATATCGACACATGCTCTTACGATGAAAGAATGTAAAGTACCCGTATCGAACAAAAAGTATAATAGGTATGTTGAAAAGGGTTCCTATACCGCCAGTTGCCTCGGTTTTGTTCGCTTTGTTGCCCATATAGAGCATACGCTCTAACCGAAATGGCTGTGGTCGGTAGGGGTGCTTGAGTCTGCTGTCCGCTTTGCCGTGGTTGCTGTTGACGTTGCTGTTGATATTGGGGCTGATATTGTATAGCTCTCAGTGGTTGGGTGTGGCCTGGTTGGTTTTGCCTTCCCATGTTTCCCGGGCGGAATCCGGGGCATTCATTTGCATAGTGGCCTTTAACGCCACATTTATAAAGAACCTCATTACCGCTAGACATACCCCATGTGCCGCCTATTACACTTTGGGGGGAGGAATCCTCATCCGCTCTGGTGGTCCTCCGTCGGTGTGGAAAATCGGGCTTTATCCAAACTTGCCTTGTGGAACCTCGTTTCCTTGCCATGGCTTTTTGTTGCTTGGGTTTTTGAAATTTCCTCGGTTGACATTGTTATTGTGGTTTCTTCCATTTCTTTTACCTTTGTCCCGGCATTTTGCACATGAGTCGGTGCGGGTTTGTCTCCGGCATTGTCGCCTCAATATCTAGCGCTCGACTAAGAGCTTCCAGATATGTCAAATCTCCATGGTGGCAAGAGACATCCTTATCTCGTGCCTTAGTCGATCTAAATTTTTCTCGACATTTTTATGTCAGATTTATGATCCGGGCATACCTTGACATATCACAAAAGAGACGGTCGTACTCGATCACCGACATTTTCTCTGCCTTGATTGAAAAATTCGTACTCTTCTTCTTCCTATAGTTCTTGGGAATGTATTTTCATACATTTGTCTTAAAGTCTTCCCAAGTGAAGAAATCCATTTGTTCTGGGGTTAATGTCTTTCTTCTCGCCTCCCACCAGAAGTCGGCAGGTCCATTGAGTTGAAAGGCAACACAAGATAGTCGTTCTTGTGTGTTGCAGCGAAGAAAATCGAAAATTCTCTCAATTGCCCTTACCCATTGTTGAAACTTCGTCGTGGCTTCCTTTCCATTGAACGTAGGCGGATTCTGCTAAGGAAAAGTTCTTCAACCCTACGATCAGGTGGAGGTGGGGGTGGCACGAGTATCTCCTCACTTTCCGCTCGTGGGATTCTTCCCCTCCTTCTACCTCTTCCTCTCATTCCCCCCTCGGTTCACGTCTTGGTGGCATTCTGATATTTCAAAGATGTAATTAGCATTGGTATAACGTTTATCGCAATTTATACTCACATAACATCTTTATGCAATCTTATCAAAACATAGCTTTAATAAACCATTCATCCTTTTCGTACTCATTTGTCACAAAAGCCCATCTAGGGTCATCATACATATATGGAGAAGATGTTTCAAAGAGAACTATTCTGTACAAATCATCAGGCTAAAAAGGAAGTTAAGTACATAAAACGATACTTTCTCTAACTTAAACCTTTCTGGACTATCTTACTTGGTTACAAGCATTACTAAAGTATTATGCTTCTATCTTTACTAAACATACTACTCGTATTTTACTGCACGATTTGTTATTCCATTATTGTCGTTGTTTCTTTGCTTCCTACCATTCGTCAAACCTGTCATCATCACCGTTTTCCATATCCTTATTTACGTCTTCGTTCTGGTCCTCCTCCTTCCTCAGGGTTCTCATCTGAGTCTTCCTTTCGTGCACCATAAACCCTCATACGTGTCATTTGAGGATAGGGCTCCACTGAAGGCGGCGGGCCGACATCGATGGTAGAAGCTGAAGTGGTATTCGTGTTGGGTGTCAATTGATAGAGAAGGGAAAATCCAGCATTCCCAATGTTCTGGTCTCGATGCCCTTTCCACATGTGCTGGTCGTCCTTCATCCTCCAGATATCTTGGCATCACAAGATCGACTTCCCGTAGAACTTCCGCATATAACCATTCTGGTGACACATCACGCCCTATATACTTTCATGGTGGCAGGTACGGCCCTCTGGGTGCAATTCTATTACGCTGTGGACATAGTTCAAATGGCTGATAAATCTGGGTAAATCTACAATCAAGCCGTAACTACCATTTGTTCGATAGACGTAGTCGCCTGATATCTCTGTTGCATAATTCTCCCAGTCACAAGGCAATCGAGTCAAAATGCGCTTAACTTTATCAACGTCGGTCATACCTGTGCATCCATCCGAGGACGGAGGTAGTGCATCAAAACTCTCTAGGCTATAGCCCCAAAGACATCTTATACGTACGGTATGATCTAATAATTTCCTCGGGTGTAGCACGCGGCCCTAATCTCCTCTTTGTCGTATATAGCGTCCTTGCCATCTAACACAAACAATACTATCACAAGTAAATCTAGTCATATCTGGTAAGCAAACAAGAAATCTGAGCATATCTGTTAAGCAGATAGAACAAATATATCTGATAAGCAGATAAATGTTTACAGCAAGGGTCTTATGTTCAACATGCATCATAGTACCACTTATGTTACTAGGGAAGTCTTACTCTCGAACAACTTTCTAAATTCTTTTCCTTCTATAAAGTCCTTGTTCTAAGCAAATTTTCAAGTCTGACCTCAACTGTTTCTCATGAATTTTGGAGAAGGATTTAAGGATTTTATCCTTCATACGAAATAAAGTTCGTTGTGATAGGGGTACGTAAGCGAAAACCGTTCGCAAAACGGAGTTCAAACGAAAGAGAACGAGTTAATACAAAAACACTGCGCAAAGCAGTTTTTTGTTTGCGCGCCCGCGCGCCGCATGCAGCCCATGCCGGTTGGGCATGCACGTATGTTCCGCCTCGTGTGTGCTTTGTTCAAATTCTTGTTTAGCTTTCTATGTTCCATATCACACCCATACATCTTGCTCCTTTGGTTCCCTCTTTTGATTTCGTCATTCTTCTGTTGAAAACTTGAGTTGTTCTCTTTTGACTTTTTCGTTCTGAAAACACTACTTGCTTTAATCTTGTAGTGGGATAAAGTTCCTCTAACTCATACTTCTATGTTCTTTTGCAAAAATGATCATACTACTTATAGCATCTACGTTCTTCTGGAATAGCATATCCATTATCAATACAAACTGTGAGACTTTAAACAAAAATTTCAAATAATCATAACATAACTCATTGTTTTCATGTTTTCTAAAAAAACTCAACAATCCATTTTGACATTTCAATGTCAACTGTTTCCCATTCTCTGCAAACTCTGTCTCGGTTGAGCTTGATGTGATGGAGTGTTGAGCATAGTCAGGGGATCTTTAGAAGTCTAGTGACTCAATCTAGACTTGACTTTGAAAGAAAGTTTCGGATACAAAGAGCGAATCGCTCGATACCACTTTGTAACTGCCCTCTAATCCTAAGGACGGATTAAAGAGGACTATACTGAACAAAATCAAGGAATCAAAGACAATTAATCAAAGGCTTATGGGACATACATCAAGTAAATTAAGAAACTCCACCCATTATATACATTACACACATAATTTACAAGTGAGACTTAAACCAGCGGATCCAAAACAATTTCCAATGATCCGAAGGTATTCAATGTCATTATCAAAACATAAACTTAATGTTCTCTGCGCGGAAAACATGTGAATACACATATGACGATGTGTATTCAAGGTTTCTAACATGTTCTTGTCAAAAGGGTCCAACTCGCCACAACACCTCCATCCACCATCACCAACCTCGCACATTTAAAACAAACATGCGGTGAGTACAAGAATGCTTTCTCATGAACTCATGCCAAAACATTTTATCAAATTTAAATTACATCGCCCTATCACAAGAATAACACGAGGTTTTAATTAAAAGGGCTCGTGTTTACTAAATATTTTCGTCATTTTTCATAAACATCGCTGCTTGAGACATTTTCTCCGGTATGTATGATCCATATCTGCCTCATACGATCGCTCATAAACTCATCTGGCGTCGTAGAAGTAGGCCTCTTCTACGGACACCGCGACCGTCAAGATGTTCATTTCGCACTGATCACCTCTTGGTGTACACGTTAATCCTAGCCAGGTATTACTGCATCCGGCATAAGATCCGATATCGATTTTCTGATAAGTTGGGAGCGACCCAACAACTGATTCATCATTCATTCATTCATGGATAGGATACATACATAAAACATAAACATTTTGGGCCGGTAATTTCATCATCATTTCTCAATAAAGACTGTTCATTTTAAAGAAAGCATCATAAATAAAGCAGTTGCTATTTTGAGTATAGTAAAGCCCACCTGGATGTCGATTTCTCAAAATACGATTCCTTACTACGTCGCTTGATCACGTCCACGTCCAACCTTTACGTAAAAACTATTTTAGTACGTCGGTCACGTTTTTCGAGATTTTCAAAGTTTAGAATAAACTTTGATAACTTACTCTAATATAATTTGAATTCCTTAACGAATTCAATACATCGCTCAATCACAGATTTTGAACTAAACATTTCTCGTGCCGAGATATGTTCACTTATTTCATTTTAACCTTTTAGGTTAAACGTTCAACGTATTTACACGTTTTTTTCGATATAAAGATTTCAATTTTGAAATCTTTTCTCACAAATGAGATTTTCTTATATAATTAATACGTTTTACACGTATTAGCGTATTTATCGAACGTATTTCATACGTTGATTTCAAAAGTCAACATTTTGACTTTTCTTTATTAAATTCTTTAATAAATCATATTTTTAATATCTAATTTCCATATAAAAAAATCGATTTCTTTTCATAAAACCCTAATTCTCGATTTTTCACGCAAATCGATAAACTTTATTAATATTTTTCTTAAATATTAATTAACTTATTCCTTAAACATTATTTTTCATTTCTAACGTTATTTAATATAACGTTTCGTCATAAACATAGTATTCTATGTTTATAAAATTTTCTAAATTCTTAATATGTCTAAATTAATTTCTAGACATATAATGTATTATTTTTCTTGATATTAAGGATTTAAAATCCTTAATATATATACACATGCTCACGGTTATAAGCTTAATAATTCTAATCATCTCCCAAAAATTCTTCTAAATTCATATAGTGTACTATTTTATCATAGTATCACTAATATGAATTAATATTAACTATAGGAAATTTGAACATCACCTACTTCACTTATATAAGTCTCGAAAATTTCTAAAATTTTATCAAACAAATTCCTAAAATTCTAATTAAATTATACAAGGTCTAAGCATCACTTTATATCATTTATCTAGCATAAATTCCAACATGAACTATTTCTAAATCAATGTATCACTATATAAAGTTCACGGTTCCTAGCAAAGTTCAACCAAATATTTTTTTAAAAATTCTACAATATTACACAATGCTCAAACATTATCATGTAACAATATAACATCATAATATTCAACAATACCAACTTACAAATCAACATTCTAATACATAGGCATTTTGAAAATTTTGAAACTATGAACATACAATTTTCAAAATTCTAGTAAATTCACATATCACTTAATCAATGCTATAGATCAACATTATGCTATAATATCACTTAAATAAAATTTGTACACCAACATGTAATTTTTTTTTATTCATTTCGGTAATTACTCAAACATAGTATGTAATTTCTATAAATTCTCAAATAATCACTATGAGTTCCCTTGCTAATATATATATCATTAATCTATCAACAAATCAACTCTAGAAATTTTCGATCATCATGCTAAAATCCTAGCATAATTAGTTTGCACTTAAACATAATATATGAAGCATTTACATTATACTTAGCATAATTAATGAACAACTAACATGCTAACATAATTTCTCCTCAAAACATATGCTTGTAAAATAAAAAAAATCGAACCATTGGATAGTTAAAATTTTAATGTACAATCGAAGCTCGTTCGATATCTAACCTCTTTAACGGTTTGGATTTAATGTGCAAGGACTAAGTATCAAGCTTTGGCCTTTAAAAATGAAGAACACACTTATTTCTTTTCTTTGGAAAGGCTACGGCAGTGATGGGTTTTTAGAAGCAAAAGTGTGTTGTTTAATTGTTGTTTTACTACTTATGCAAAAAGAATCAATACATAGTCTATATCTCTCTCTCTCGGTTCTAACACTCACACACATGCAAGACAATTAATTTGTGACTCACCATGTAATACATCATCAAATAAATATCTCTTACACAAAGTTAATAAACATTGAACAAAACAATTTGATTTCATCTCTTGGTTGAACAAGAGCCGTCGGCTCTCTTAAGCAAAAGGAGGATGAGTTACTTTTTTTTTGTCTCATGCTAAAATATAAATCACATCTACACTCTACCATATGTAATACATCATCAAGAGTTGAATTAAGCCTTCCATCCTCAATTGGAAGCAATATACACGGCTCTATCAATCCTCAAAGCATCCACTTGGTTGATCACTTACTTTCTTGGTTAGTGTGTAAAATATATCACACTTGCATGATTTAATTCAAATCATAGTTTTACTAAGCACAAAGTTGACGTGAACTTTGCTACACAATGAAAGGTCACGGCACTTTCATTTCTTTAGTGCTAACTTTTAATTTTCCATGATAATTATACATATATATCATAATATATGTTTTAGATGATAAATTATATCATAGGAAAAATTATTAGTATCATTTCTTTCAAGAAAACCCTAATTTTTGAATTAGAGTTTTCGAAAATTAGTACAACGTTCAATAATTAATCCTTAATGTTCTAGCATTGTTTTAATGCTAAATAATATTCTAATTACATATAATAATCATAGGAATTTAAATATTATAATTCCTTGATCATTAATCTCATTTTTCTATTCATCTCTAAACGTTAACGTTTGAAACGTCTCCAAACGTTAATTATCGACTCATCTCAAAATGGTCGTAATAAAGTTGTAGTCACTTTATTAAATTATTCCATTAATAATGGAATTAAATTCTAAGCTTCGCTGCTTAGAAAATTTCTCGAAATTTTAACTATCGATACTCAATCGACGTTAAAATTATCCGCCAAACACATTATAAACTTCTATTCCTTAATTCACAATTCTTTGTGAATATAGAATAGGAATTCATTACTTCGTAATTAATCGAAATCATTATTCGATATATTACTAATTCCATTATTTCGGCGAAACCCTAATTTACAAGTTTTTAATATCGTAATTAGGTATTTAAATCTTCGGGACATTACAGTTCGTCTGGCCAGACATTTTCTTGTATATATGATCCATATCCCTTCATCTCATCATAACATTAACATTTACGCCGTAGAAAGAGGCCTCCCTCTACGTCGCTGTGACCGGCCGTGAATTGTCCTTATAGCACACAGTCACCATTAGGTGTACACGTTAATCCTAGCCAGGTATAAGCCTACCGGCATAGGATCCGAATTCGATTTTATTCATAAGTCGGGAGCGACCCAACAACATTCATCATTCATTCATTCATTCAAGGATAGGATACATACATAAAACATAAACATTTTGGGCAGGTAATTTCATAAACATTTCATAATCATTTCTCAAAAGAGACCATCATAAATAGATACTTTTCACTTCGAAGAAAGCATCGTAAATAAAGCATTTTATCCTTGAGGATAAGAAAAGAAAAGCCCACCTGGTACGTAAGCTTTCTTAATTCGTTTTCTTTCTACGCCAACGATCGCATCCGTGTCTCACCTTTACGTAAAAACGATTTCAGTACGTCTGTCACGTTTTTCGAGATTTCCAAAGTTTAAAATAAACTTTGATAACATATACTAATATAATTTGAATTCTTAACTAATTCAATACGTCAATCAATCACAGATCTTAACTAAACATTTCGATCGATAGAGACGAGATATGTTCAAGTATTTCATTTTAACCTTTTAGGTTAAATGTTCAACGATTCTCACGTTTTCGATACAAAGATTTCAATTATGAAATCTTTTCACCAACCAGATTTTTATATAAATAACACGTTTTACACGATTAGCGTATTTAACGAACGATTTCATACGTTAATTCAAAAGTCAACAATTTTGACTTTTCTTTATAAATTCTTTAATAATTCATATATTTAATATCTAGTTTCCATATAAATCGATTTTCAATCGATTTCTTTTCATAAAACCTTAATTCTTGATTATTTTTTTTCACGCAAATCGATAAACTCTATTAATAGTTTTCTTTAATATTAATTAACTTATTCCTTTACATAATTTTTCATTTCTAACGTTATTTAATATAACGTTCCTCCATAAACATAGTATACTATGTTTATAAAATTCCATAAATTCTTAATATGTCTAAAATAATTTCTAGACATATAATGTATTATTTTCTTAATATTCGGAATTAAATCCTTAATATAATCATTCTAAAGCTCACGGCTTCTTGAGCTTAAAATTTCAATCATCTTCCAAAATTCTTCTAAATTCATATAGTGTACTATATTATCATAGGATCACTAATATGTATTAACATTACCTAGAGAAAATTGGGCATCACCTATTCATGCCCATAAGCTCACTACTTCTACACTACAAATACCAAACATTTTTTCTAAAATTCTAATAAAATTACACAAGGCCTAAACATTATTCTATATCATTTATACACCATAATACAAAACAATTTCAATTTGTACATCAATGTATTCATACTTAGTCATTCTCGGCCATTCTAAAAATATGAACACATGTGTTCTAAAATTCTAATAAAATTATGTAGCATCTACTTTAGGCTCTACAACGTTAATATGCCATAATATTACTTAAACATAATTTATACCTCAACACCCAATCTTTCCTTATTTTCGGTAATTAAGAATTAATTACAATCGGTTCCCAAAATTTCTAAATAATCACTATAAGCTCCATTACATATATATATCATTAATCTATCAACAAATCAACTCTAGAAATTTTCGATCATCATAGAAAAATCATAACATGCTTAGCCTTTGATTTAATACAATACATATGCTTATAATTACATACTAAGCATATTTAAAGAACAACAACCTGTTAGTATAACTTATTCTACTTTTCTCCTCAAAACACATGCTTGTAGAATAAAAATCAAACCATTGGATAATTAAAATTCTAGTGTATAACCAAAGCTTGTTCGATTCCTAACCTTTTTAACGGTGTCGATTTAGTGCACAAGGCTTTTAGCTCAAGGATTTTGATAAAAGAAAATGAAGAACACTCTTGTTTTTCTTTTGGAAGCTCACGGCTTTCTTTGGTGTCTTTGGGAAGTGATAAGTGTTTTGATTTAATTTCTATCACTTAATACCCTTAAAGGAATAAAACCGAAATCCTACTTAAATCCATACACACTCACGGTTCACACAATACAAGTGCAAGACAATTTATTTTACTGGTGAGTCACAAAAGTAATACATCATCACTTTCAAACATTAACTACACTTACACAATTTTTTTGGACAAAACAAAATGATTCTTCACTTTAGTGATCAAGTGCCGTCGGCACTCTCATTCTCACACAAGGAAGACACAAAGTTTTCTATGACTCATCATGTATACCTTATGGAAGTAAGTATTGTCTTACACAAATATTTTGAACAAATCAAAATATTCCTTTGCTTTGGGATGTATAGTCATCGGCTACCATGCATACAAAAGGAACAATTTTAAATCTTAGTTTTACACCATGCATTTAGTCAACATACACATTACCAAATGTAATTCACATCATCACATAAGAGTTGTACTAAAGCTTCTTTCCTCATTTTCATCCCACATACACGGCTCTTATGCCTCACACTCTCCCACTTGATTATTCCTTGGTTAGTGTGAAAATTATATCATACCACTATATTATTAACGCAACATAGCAATTGATAGTAAGATTTCAATCCATTTATTCCCAATTTTACAAACTCACGGCACTTTTGAAACATAAGTGCCAAAATTTTATTTTCATGCTATAAATAGCTATATATCATAATATATGTTTTAGATGATAAATTATATCATAGGAAAATTATTGGTATCATTTCATGAGAAAACCCTAATTTTGAATTAGGGTTTTTCAAAATTCTAAACTTGTTCAATAATTAAACCTTAATGTTCTAGCATTGTTTTAATGCTAAATAATACTCTAATTACCTATAATAATCATAGGAATTTAAATATTATAATTCCTTGATCATTAAACTCATTTTCTATTCATCTCTAAACGTTGACGTTTGAAACGTCTAAAAGTTCATTATCGACTCATCTCAAAATGGTCGTAATAAAGTCGTAATCACTTTATTAAATTATTCCATTAATAATGGAATTTAATTCTAAGTCAGTCACTTAGAAAACTTTACGAAATTTTAACTATCGATACTCAATCGACGTTAAAATACTACTGCCGAAATACTTTATAAATATATATTCCTTAATTCACAATTCTTAGTGAATATAAAATAGGAATTCATTACCTCGTAATTAATCTAAATCATTATTCGATAAATTACTAATTCAATTATTTCGGCAAAACCCTAATTTACGAATTTAAATATCGTAATTAGGCATTTAATTCTTCGGGATAAACAACTAACTAGTGTACACAATTCTCAATTAACATATTAAGTTTAAAAGGGAATCTCGATCGATACATTTACGAGCCTTAAACAGAGCAGAGCGCACAAAAATATTTTATTGGACAAACAGCTTGCATTTCATGAAATATCAGAGCTTATAACTCAAATATACTTTTGTAAATAAAGCCCACCTTGATAGGACAAAGCCTGACGAAATCACTATAGTACGCGTCTCGGGAAAGCAACGCTAATCCCTTTGATCAACAAAACCTACAAGAAGCCCTAATCTTAATAGGTCTCGAAAAGCTAGCCTTAAGTTCAAGTAAAGGAGGATACTAACTTATGATTCGTTAAGCCCGAGTTTTCAAAATATAAATAAATTTGAAAACTAATATATATCGGCTAAGGGCACCAACGATACCCTTGCTCGATTTTTCGTTTAAAAACGCATTTAATTTCATAATCTTCTTAGGATAAATACTTTTTACAAAAGTATAATGCAATTGAAATGCATACTAAAATCATATATATATATTAAGGAATTTCGCTTAATATAACTCATAATAAAATTCTCAAATTATGCACTTGTCTAACATAATTTAATTTATTAAATATTCTAACTTAATTAATTTAATTAAAAGAAATTAATTACATTAATTAAATAGGTCATGATCATAAATAAAGTAACTTAAACTTGGACTTAACCTTAACTTAATCAATTAATCAATTAAACTTAATAGTAATTAATTAATTAATTAATTAACTTACCATAATTAAATAATTTAACCTTATATTTAAGTTTAAGTTATTTATTCATTTACTTAGACTTAATATAATTTAATTAATTAAGTCTCAAAGTTAAACCTTATTTATTTAATTAATTTAAGTCTAAAGATTTAATTAATTAAAGCAAGTCAAGTCATTAATTAAATTAAAGCCCAATCATTAATTAATTCTTTGGAGCCCAAATCCATAAATTTTCGCCCATTTCTTTTAAATTCTCGGCCTAGACAGATTCTACAGTAAATGCCCATGCTTATTTAAATTTCTGGCCCATTCATTTATTTTAATTCGGCCCACTACAGCAGGACCATAATCCTTTTTATATTCTGGCCCAAAATTAAAACACTTCATAGCTCATTAGCATTTAAATAAATAAATAAAGTCCAACCCAACACTTAAATACATCAGCCCAGCATTTAATAAAAGATCACCCCATCTTCCTTACTCTCGGCCCAACAGAAAGGCCCAACACATTTAAATGAAAATAGAACAACCCATAATTAAAGAAAAACTGAGCCCAACATTTTAAATGAAATCAGCCCATAATTAAATGAAGTCGGCCCAACTCACCCCTTTTTTAAAAAAAAAAAAACGAGCCCAGCCCATTTGTAAATAAGAAGAGCCCAACACCTTCAAATAAAAACAGCCCAAACTTAATACACTTTGGCCCAAACTTAATACAAAGCCCAACTAACATAATTAAATAAAATGGAACAAGCCCAATATACTTCACAAACCCTAAACCTAAAATCTGCCCACTTTCCGGCGCCGCTTTCCGGCAGCCGCCGCCGCCGGTCATATTCCGGCGACTCACTTTTTATTTTATTTTTTTTCATTTCTCTCCTCTCTCTCTCCTCTTCACGTCTCTCTCTCGGCTCTCATACACTCTTACGCACACACCCGAACTGCCGCCGTCGTCTCCGACCGGTCACGTCGCCGGTCGGCGGTCACGCCATCACCGCGACCTCAGCTCCTTCTTCTCTCTCTCTTTCCCCCCCCGGTGAACTGACGCACACATACACGCCGACAACACACGCACACACACAACAGCCCGCACACACACACGCCGACGAGCACACCCACACGGCGAGCCACGCACGCTGGAGGCGATAGTCGCCGCTCTCCGCGCGCAGCGCCGCCGCCACCACCACTCCTCGTCTCCTCTCTCACTCATACAGCCACAACACACACACGCGACGGCGCACACGAACACACGCACAACAACACATCAACACACACACACACGGCGCACACACACGCACGCGACGGCAACACGTCGTCGCACACACACCTTCAAGCCGCCGCCACCCTCTCCTCCCCTCGCTTAGCTTGACCGACAGCGGTGGTCACCAACCACTTGCCGTTGCCGCTCTCTCTCTCTGACAAAGAACACCCCCCACATACAAACAAAACACACACATACAAACATATACACATATACATTTACGCATAATCATACTAAAATCAATAGAAGATTTTTACTCAATTTACTATAAGTTTAGAGTTTATACCCTTGTGGATTCCTCTTGCAAGAAGGAGTGAGTGATTTTTGGGAGGCTAGAGTTTTAACAATAGGAAGAAGAAGCTTATATAGTGTAGGGTTTGGGTTGTCCAATAGGCTTTCTTTTGGGCTTTTTCAAACTAAAGCCCATTAGGTAATTTATTCTTACAGGCTCAATGTTCGATCCTAAAGATTATTAATTAATTTAAACATTAGCATAAAATTATTAATAAAATGATTTATATGTATATATATAAATCATACTCGATTATTATATTATCTCTCTAACTCACGATTCTTTCTCTAGCTTATAAGATCAATTATCCAAACACTTTAACAACTTATAAGCACTTGAGACATTATCTCTTATAAGCTCTTGAAACATCTTATAAGCTCTTGGAGCTTATAAGCTCTCTAAAATAAGCTTAGCCAAACACCCCCATATATCTAATGACTTATCATGGGAATTAAAAAACAAACAAGATATTATCTCAAACAGTAATATGAAGTCTCATTGTCTTATAGCCAGTGACAAAGCCATGAATTTTTTTCTTGGGGGCAATTAATTATAATTTTAAAATGTAATAAAATAAAATTATAAAATAATAATAATTTAATAATATAATGAGTTTATTATAATCCTTTTAGAAATTTATTGGTAATATTAATTCACATATAAAACTTTATTATTTACATATGTCTTTATTTTATCAATATAAAATAAATTATAGAAAAAAAGAAATAGCATTTTATCAACATAAAACAAATTATAGGAAAAGATAAAGGAAAGAAAAAGGAAATAAAAGGAAATTAAAGAAAATAAGTATAGAAAAAAGGAAAAAGAAAACATGTAACTAAAAGGAATCGAACCAAGATTTCCTAAATGTGAGATAAAAATCATAACCCATTAGACTACAATGGATTTAGTTATTAAATATTTCTTAGAGAGCACACATGTTTAGCTAAGAATTAATTCATATAGTGTTATTATTTGCATACATATTTTCTTTTATTAACATAAAACAAATTATATAAGAAAGAAAAAAAAAGAAAAAAGATCTCAAAATAAAGAGAAGAAATAGAATAGAGAAAGAGGTGGAAAAAAGTACAAACCAAAAAGAAAGAAATAGGGGAGGGAAAAAAAGAAGGAAAGAGAGAGAGAGAACGAATAAGGAAACGAGAAAAAGAAGGAAAGAGAGAGAGAGAAAGAAAGAATAAGGAAACGAGAAAAAGAAGGAAAAAAAGATAGAGGGGCTAGTGAGTTTCGAACTCAGTTCTCCGAAAATTAGAGGAAGATCCTAACCATTAGGCTAGACAAACACTTCTAATATTACTTTGCATATCAAATATATAGCTATTTTTTCAAAAAAGTTGGGGGCCCATGGAGCCCCAGACCCCTATGTGGCTCCGTCCCTGCTTATAGCTAAGTACATTCGATCATATTTCATTAGGATTTAAGACAGACATCATACGCATATACGTACAGTATAATAATTGTATTCATATACCTGAGACGGTAACAAGGTCATCCATGGATAATAATGTGAAGCTTGCGTCTATGATGTTTGGTTTCACATTTGCAGCCGCTGAAATCCTACCGTCTCTCCTTCATGTCGGAATCTGCACACTTGATCCTCGGTCTGCAACGGAAAATTTCAACCGAATTCGAACCTCAAAAAAAAGAAATCAAATTTTGCTAAATGTAAGGGTGCTTGTCTGGATGCGTTTAGAAGTACGTCATGAAATTATGAATTTGTCCGGGTTACGTCCCCGATGAAAATAATGGGAGCATGTGATCCGACGGTGGCTAGAGGCCCAGGATCAAAGCAAGTAACAGAAGAATCGTGACAATGGGCCCAATAAATGAAATGTTTTCGCATGCTTAGAAGTGGTTTCTCTTTTAAAACCTTCTAAGTTATGTTATCATGATTGGATAAAGCTACATTAATTTTTGAAATATGTTTAGCAAATGCATGTCCACGGGTACATTAGTACTCACCCAAATGTTTTCAAATGTTTTCGGGTTGATCAATGGTCGACGCAAGCAGAGCCGAGATTAGGTTCACTCCGTATTTTGACGGATTATTTCCGTATTTTTGACTTCCGATGATGAACTAGCTCTAGTTACCTTTTCCTTCTTGTCTATGACTTGAATTATATCTTTTGGATGAGCTTTGACTCTAAATCCTTGATGTTAGTATTTTTGATGTATATTGGCTATCAAAAGCACGAAACTAAACTTGTGATCATGAGGATAATTATTGTTTTGATTGGATTACATTATTCGATGTCTTCCATTTTCATTTAGGAAGCTATTCCCAAATTCTATGGGTTTATTGCCTTGATGATTCGAATCAACTTTTTACTTATATTTTTCCGTATTTTATTAGTCGCATCTCGATTTACGAGTTTCCATTATATTAGGAATTGGGGCGTGACAGTAAGCATGAGCATTTCAAATAAAACCTCATGTGTTACTGATGGGGCAGTGTAATTCAAAGTTATGATGTATGTTTTTGGCATAAGTCCACTGAGTCTTTGTACTCAGCCCTGCATGATTGTTTTTAAATATGCAGGTTGAGTTGGTGATGAGATGGAGCAGTGTTGGAAAATTTTGTCGCTGATAGTAGAACCTTGAGTTACATCTTCATATGTGTACTTCACATGTTGTCCGCTGCAAGAACACTAAGTTATGTTTTGATTAGAGAACTAGATTCCTTCAGATCAGTTGAACCATTTTGTTAATGATCTGATGGTCTAGTCTCTCGTATGTAATTTATGTTTGCTTAATCTCAAATGCTTTGAAGTTCTAGAAGTTTTCTTGATATATGTCTCACAATTCGATATCCCATTTTCTTTTCTCATCCAAAGTAATAGTCCCTGTTAATCCGTCCTTAAGAATAGTGGGCTGTTACATTTTATGTAGATATTATAATAGAGCTTAACCTTCTTGTGGAAAAATGGAAGTATAATTTAGGTGGCATCATTTGTCAGGTTTGTTTATAGAAACATTGTGAATGCTTAAGTGATTTATGGTAATTCAAGAACTCTCATTTGTGAACTTATTTGAAAACAAATGGGTGAAGATTTGTTGATTATATTCATCAACCTTAATTGAATCACAAGCCTTTACTCAAAAGTTTTTACTATTGGATTTCAATTAACTATTTACTAAGTGTTTGTGGTCCGTCAACAATGAATATATTTTTTTTAGTGTTTTGGCCTTTTAAAGATGAATTTGAACAAAGAGAATGAAATTCCATATTGATGTGGCTTTGGAAATTGCTTCTAGCACTGGTGGAAGAAAGAATAGTGGAAAAGAAAATATATGAATTTGGGTCTAGACCATGGACCCTGCGGATCTTATGGATCTAAGTCTGGATCTAATTTTTTTGACCCAATGGATCTAGATCGGATCGGAATCAAGCAAAAAAATTCGGATCTGGATCTGGACCTAGCAAGATCCGTTCCAGATCCGGTTCATTGTCATCCCTAATCATATCACGTCGGTTGTTATATCAATTTTAATTTTGACTATCATTCAATTTGTGAAAAAATACAATAATTTTAAGTGTATATTTATTGACAAATTTTTAAGGTTCATGGGAAAAACCAAAATAGACTTAAAGTTCATGTATTTAACTGTCAATTAACATATATTGTATAAATAAAACGACGTCGTTTTGATGAAGTGATGCCACGTCGACTGTCATGTCAACTTCAATTTTGACCATCATTCAATTTGTGAAAAAAATCACAATGATGTTAAGTTCGTGTATTTATTGATAAATTTAAAGTTCATGGGAAAAACCAAAATATACTCAAAGTTAATGTATTTAGACGTCAATCCTTAATTCGATCCCCTTTGCAACTCAAACTAACAAAATGTATAATCCTATTGATTTTTATGGTATTCAAATTTCTTTTCTTTCTCATGTTTCCAAATTAGAATGATATAAATGTAATATAACAACTATTATTCCACCCATGAGATGCATAAGGAAAATTATAATATACAAAAATATTATAATTAGAATTTGTTATTTTTATAATTAAATAATTTTAAGATATAAGTTAGAAACTTTATATTTTAACTAATTAATTATTAAGAATCTAAGTAGATCATCACGTGTGCAATGCATAAGAAACATTTTATATATGTCATTTTTAAAATTAAATTCTAAAACTATATATGAATGCATAAAATTTCACATAATTCATGAAATTAGTAAGTAATAAAAAAGATAATAATAAAAAATGACAGATATGACAACATGCACACAGACAAACACATAAACAACCTACAATAACTCCAATATATAATTTGCCTCGTTTGGTAGGCAAGATTACAGCAGACTAAATCACTGTGCAGATCGCTACGCTACGTAGCGATCGATAGCCTCATTTACTGTGCAGATTGGATACAAATCGGAGGTCAACCGTGAGTTACAAAACCAATCTGCACAGTGATTTAGTCTGCTGTAATCTTGCCTACCAAACGAGGGTATAACTGCGTAAAATACAAAATTCATTTATTGAGGTTAGAATTAGTTATTTTGAAAGAAGAATTATTCTAAGATACCAATACAAATATATTTCACATTTTACATATTTTTTTAATCACATTACTGTACGAATATTCTAATAATGTAATATAAATATTCCAATACAATAATTGACCATATTTTTGAAAAAATAATTATAATAGGATTTTAAATTACTTGTATATAAATATAAATATAGTAGAAATTTAATTTTAGTACTCTATTTGTAAATGTGGTGTTACATTACAAATACATAGTTACAACAATTCATATATCCCACAAATATCATTTAACTCTTTTTAGACTAAAGTGGTGATAACAATAATTCAAATCGAAGTATACAATATATAGTAGTCAAAATGGAAGTCCAACAATCAAATCATTGCATCGCGAGAACTAATAGCATAATGAGTCCAGGCACGAATTTAATAGTTCATCTTATGGATAAATAGGAGAGAGTCCATGAAGAGTACATTGAACCAAATTAATCATACTCAAGACAAAATCCAGTACCAGGCAACATTGCATAAAGTTATCCAAGCAAGACAGTGGTTGGGCAGCCAATAGATACTTGAAAGATTACTGAAAATTATATACTAACTAAAGAAATTAAATTAAATTTGATAAATTATGAAACACTTGAATGTATACAATATTTGCTGGGGATATTCAATTAACATTATCTTTATCAGAACTCAAAATATTCAAAGCGATATGACTCCAGACCCTTAAAACGACAACATTGAGTTGATCAATTAACTGAACTATCTTTATTAAAACTGCTACGAATCTAAACTCTTTGTGCCTAAATTATTAAGTCAAAAGTATGTCCAAATAAGAAACAATGAACTCCAATTACCTCAGTGTATCTTAAAAAACTTTGACTCGCTCATATATAATAAGAGGATATTAATTTATTAATCAATGTATATTATACATATATCCAATTTTAGTATACCTTATTATGTTATTATAGAAAATAATTAGTTGGGATGCAATGTGTATAATTAGACGGATATAACATATGGATATTAATGTATTAACTAAGGTAAATGTATTTAATATGTTAATATTAGATGTAATCAATGATAATATTATAGATATTAACATGATTAATTATTTTAAAATCTATCATTACATAAATTTACAAACTAACATGATTTATAATGTATTATTCGTGGCATATCGTTCACTCTTTTTCAAAATTTAAACATATTTGGTGTACATAATTAATTGATGTGTGATTTTAGAAAAAAGTAAAACTTATATATAAAAATGCAAAAAGAAAAAAAACAACAATTGTGGATTGGGTATTCTTGAGACCAAAGGTCTCTTCTGTGTGATTTGCAATCTCTTGTACAAGGTAAGTAGGGCTGTAAATGAATAGAGCTACTCGCGAGCTATTCGAGACTCGGCTCGAAAAAAGCTCTTTCGAAGCTCGACTCATTTATAAATGAGCCGAATTCAAACCTGATTTCGAGCTCGAAAACTTTATCGAGCCGAGCTGTTGATGTTCGACTCGATAGGCTCACGAACATGTTCGAACTCGTTTGTTAGCGAACATGCTGCGAGCTTGATATACGAACAGGTTCACGAGCTGCTCATTGAACCTTTTCTCGAGCCATGTAATCGAACTATCCGCGAACCCTTAATCGAGCCCACAATCGAGCCTAGTATGAAAAAATTAAAATTATTTGTTGAGATAGAGGATCGATCACTTGACCTTGAAGGGCATAAGACCTTAGCCCTCTCTCATTGCCGTTTAACTACAACATCTTACTTGTAATATATTAGAACAAAATATTAAGTGTTATAATACGTGAATTGAATTTACATATTCAATATAGTAATATAATATAAAATATTTTAGTATAATATATATGATACAATAAGATTCATAGTTATATTAATATTATTTGTGAAATACATACTATTGTATAAACTCAAAGATGTGGATAATTTATGTATATAAAATATAGGATACAATATGTAGAATATAAAATATAGTTATACACATCAATATAGTAAAGTATATATATATATATATATATATATATATATATATATATATATATAACAAATAACAATGTCTTTGTATTATTATATTCTTACATCATCTAAGATTTCATAGACTACTATAGTAAATAAATACTATTGTATTGTAATATCCCAAGTTTTAAAGCATAATTACGATAATAAAATCGTAAATTAGGGTTTCGTCTCGATAATTGAATTAGTAACTTATCGAATATTGATTTCGACTATCTATGATACAATGAATTCTTATATCATATTCACTAATGATTAGTGAATCAAGGAATATAGTTTATATTATTCTTTCGAAAGTATTATTCTAACGTCGATTGAATATCGATAGTTAATATTACGTTATTATTTTTCTAAGTGACGAAGCTTAGAATTAAATTTCCTTATTAATGAAATGAATTAATAAAGTGATTATGACTTTATTACGAACATTTTGAAATGGTTCGATTATTAACGTTTTGAGACGTTTCGAACGTCAACGTTTAGAGACGAATCGAAAACTTAGTCTAACGATTGAGGAATTATAATATTTAAATTCCTATGATTATTTTATGTAATAAGAGCATTATTTATCATTAAAATAATGCTAGAGAATTAAGGAATAAATATTGAATAAAGTTAGCAATTTTCGAAAACCCTAATTTCGAAAATTAGGGTTTGTGTCATGAAATCATATTAATTATTTTTCCTATGATTTAATTTATCATCTAAGACCTATATTATGTCATATAGCTACTAATAAAAAGAAAATAAAATGTTTAGCACTTATATTACACAAGTACCGTGAGTGTTGAGGAAATAGGATGGATTGAATAAAATTTTGCTATCTTTATGACATGTTGTATTGTAAATGTGATAGTAGGATATTATTGTACATAAAACAAGATCATTAATGAAGTGAACAAGTGGGATGTGTGATTGCTTGGTCATGGCCGATTTTGTTGACATTGAGGTTGGAAGAAAAATTAAAACTCTTTGATTTGGATTTGCTTGCATATGTTAGTGTGTATGATATTTGTAATTAGTATAAGACAAAATAAAAATCCTCCTTTTGTGCATAGAGGTGACCGACGCATATTGTGAGCAAAGGAGTAGGATTTTTGTTTCTTTAATTGTTGATTGTGATGTGTATTTACTAATGTCATAAGGTGATGTATTATATGAGTGAGTCACCAAAATTTTGTCTTGCATTGTTGTGTGTATGACCGAGAGGTGTAGAGGAATGAATTAGAGTATTACTTGTTTTTATTCCTTTAGGCTTTAACAATTAAGTGATAGGATATTAACTTTAACAAAACATCTCTCATTCCAAACCCTCTTATTACCGTGAGTGAAAGAATAAAAAAAAGAAGAGAGAGTTCTTCATTTTATTTCACAAATCTTAGGTAGTAAAATCCTTAGCCGTAACAATCGACGCCGATAAAAAGGTTAGAAATCGAACGAGCTTTCTATATACGTTAAAATTTTCGATTTTCAACCGTTTGATTTTATTATATGCTTATGTTAATTAATGATACAAATATGAGAAAAATAGTTATCATGTTTAGTTGTTTATTAATAATGTTTATTATGATAAGTATGATCATATGTATTGATTTAATTACAAGCTAAGCATGTTATGAATTTACTTGTAGTGACCGAAAATTTTTAATGTTCATTTGTTGATGGATTAATGATATATGGTAGTAATGGAACTCATAGTGATTTATCTAGAATTTTTTGGAAATTATATGTACATTATATGATATTACCGAAAATGTTGAGGTATAATATGTTAAGGTTTGATTAATGTTTAAGTGATATTATAGCATATTATTATTATAGAGCTATAATTAAGTGCTACATGAATTTATTAGATTTTAAAAAAATGTATGTTCATGTTTGGGAAATTTTCGAGACGTTCCAGAAGTGGTATGTTAATGTATGATTTGTAATTGTTGAATATTATGATACATTAGTGATATATGATGATGATTAGGTGTTGTGAGATTTTATAGGAATTTTAGAAAAATGTTTAAGAATTTTTCAAGAAAATTCGAGACCTTATGAAGTAGGAAAATGATGTTCAATTTTTCTATAGCTAATGTTATTACATATTAATGATCCTATGTTAATATAGTGTGTTATGTGATTTTATAAGAATTTTTGGAAGAGTTTTGATAATTATCGTTATAAGGGCCGAAAGCTATGCTAGGAGATTAAGAGTATTAAATTCATTTTATCAAGTGAAATCATGTATTATGTGCTTAGAATATATTTTAGACCTACTATGAATTTGTGGGATTTTAGAAACATAGTATACTATGTTTACGGCGAAACGTTGTGTTAAATGACGTTAGATGTGAAAAATAATATGTAATGTACAAGTTAGGTCATACTTTAGTTTAATATTGATCATGATTGTTGAGTAACGTGAAAAATCGAGACTTAGGGTTATATGATAAGAAATCGATTGAAAATCGATTTATATGGAAATTTGTTAACATATATATGAATAATTTGAAAAATATGTTAATAAAAGTCAAAAACGTTGACTTAAGTCATAACGTATGAAATACGTTAGTATGTGATCAATGTTATGGTATACGTTGAATAAATACACTAATATGTGTAAAACGTATTAAAATTATAAGAATATCTCTTTTGTGAGAAACGATTTCATAATTGAAATCATTTTATCGAAAGACGTTAGTATAAGTTCGACGTGTAACCTAAATGATTAAAATGAGGCCGTAGATCATAATTCGTCTCTATCAAGTACGAAGTTATTAGTTAAGATATGCGATGAAACGACGTACTAATTTAGTTAAAAGGATGCGAAGTATTATATTAGAAAGTTATCAAAGTTTATTAGACTTTGATGTTCTTGAAAAACGTGACCGACGTACTAAATTAGATTTTACGTAAAGGTGGGACGCGGACGTGATCGTTGGCGTAGGAAGAAATCGAATTAAGAAAGTCTACAGACTAGGTGGGCTTTACTATACTTCTCAAAGATAAAATGCTTATCAAATGATTTATTTACGATGCTTTATTTGCAAGAAATGATGATGAAATGATTTATTTAATTACCTGCCCAAATATTTATGTTTTTATTTATGTATCCTATACATAAATGATATGAATGTTGTTGGTTCGCAACCAACTTATGAATGAAATCAAATTCGGATCCTAGGCCGGAGGGTAAGTTTCCTGGCTAGGGTTAACGTGTACACTTAAGGGTGACTGTGTGATGAAAGGACAATTTTCGGCCGGTCACAGCGACGTAGAAGGAGGCCTACTTCTACGACGTTAATGGAAATGTTATGAGGAAATGAAGGGATATGGATCATACATACAAGGAAAATATGTCTGGCCAGACAAATGTTTATGAAATGATGAAAATGTTTCATAAGTACAGGGTCTTTTCCAAATAAAACCCTTGTGTCTTACTGTGATGGGGCAGTGTAATTTAAAGTTGATAAAATGTTTTGGCATGAGTTCCCTGAGTGCATTCTTGTACTCAACCCTGCATGTTTGTTTTTAAATGTGCAGGTTGAGCAGATGATGGATGGAGGTGTGTTGAGAAGTTGGTACCCTTTTGGTCGCTGATATGTTAGAACCTTGACTACACATCGTCATATGTGTATTCACATGTTTTTCCGCTGCAATAGAACACTAAGTTATGTTTAGAAGTTGACAGTTAAATACCTTCAGATCAGTTGAACTCTTTTGTTAAGGATATGTTGGTCTAGTCTCACCTGTATATTATGTGTGTCTTGTATATAATGGTTGAAGCTTCTTAGTTTATTTGATATATGTCTCACATGTCTGTAGTAAATTGTCTTTCATGTCTCTTAATTACTGTTTCAAGTGATAGTCCCTACTAATCCGTCATTAGTAGTAGATGGCTGTTACATGTATAGATTATATAGTATATTGTAGAATATAAAATATAGTTATACACTTCATAATATATTAAAGTTCTATATATATATATAATATAACAAAATAACAATGTCTTTTGTATTATTATATTCTTATATCATCTAAGATTTCATAGACTACTATAGTAGATAAATATTATTGTATAGATTATTTAATATACAATATGTAGAACATAAAATATAGTTACACACTTCAATATAGTAAAATTATATATATATATATAACGAATAACAATATCTTTTGTATTACTATATATATTCTTATATCATCTAAGATTCCATAGACTAGTATAGTAATAAATATTATTGTATAGATTATATAGTATACAATATGTAGAATATAAAATATAGTTATACACTTCAATATAGTAAAGTTATATTATATATAAAATACATATTATTGTATATACTCTAAGATAATATCATATAATAACTAGTATACAATATGTAGATATAAAATATAGTAATATGCTATGATAAAGTAAAGCTATATATATATATATATATATATATAATATAATATAACAATTAGCATTGTCTTTTCACTTTTGTTCTTATATCATCTAAGATTTTATAGTTTACTATAATATATAATATATAATATATTATATATTCAATACATATTATTATTTATATACTCTAAAATGTGATATATGTATATAGAATATCTATCTAGCATATAATGTTTAGAAAATATACTAATACACTATAAAGTATATAATATAGTAAAGTTATATATATATATATACATTATATAACAAGACACATATAACAATACATTATATAAAGACTAAGGCTTTAAATCTTTACCATTTAGCCAATAGTGTATCATCTCAAATATTTACATATTATATAAGAATACATATTATATATATTTTAATAATATAGTTTATATTCACTAAGTATAATAATACCTAACATACCATAATAATTGAAAAAATAAATGTTTGTAGCATTTATATATATCTATATGTAGGGATGGTTATGGTGAGAAAGGTATTAAGTGTAAGAAATAGGAATAAATCTCATCCATTGATTCCAATTAAATAAACGGACAGATTTGTGCTGAAATCTTTTATTAAAACAATCTGTTAAATTATTGTAATCATTTTGAGGTGTGTAATAAATCGTGTAAGGGTAAAAACCGGAAATGCAATATAATTATATCATCCAATCCATGGCAAGATTTGCAAAATCTTGTTCCTGGAAAACAGTTGTTTCAAAGTCATCTGATATGCATCAATTGAAGAACAAGATATTAACTCAACATTTAATTATCAACCTTTCGTTTCCTGTGCAACAAATCTCGTTCAAAAGGAAAACGACGGCCATTAACATTTCATTCATTCAGTATTTGCACACAAAATTCCTTATAACTGTTTTGGGTCATCGAAGAAGTTCTCGTCTTTCCATTATCATTGTTCAACATTAAGCACGATTCACACGCACAAGTAATTGATTTATCATCCACTTTACTAAAATGGTGAGCGAAGAACAAAGGAAGCGGAAGGTAAAGTCGTTCAGGGAAGATGGTGAGTTTGAAAGGGTTTAATCGTTTTGTTTGTTAAGATACAAAATTTGATTCTCGATGTCGTTTTCCAACCTGCTCACATCTAGGGTTTGATTTAATTTTAAAAGTGTTGATTACGCAATAGGTTTCATTTATCTGATAATTTTGATTTCTTGTTTGAGTAAAAAATTTGTTGTCCAAAAGTAGAACATTAAATCTTTTGTCATTATAGATGAATTAAGAATTATATTAATGTTCTTGGTGGTCCCAACAATGTTTATTGTATAATGCGTTGAATATTTGGTCACTGGTTTGTTGTGCTTTTTATCCCCTTTTTTGTCATGCCGTTTTGTACCTGCTGTTGTTATTAATTGATCTTTGTAAAATGTTGTTGGTGTTATTTGTAAATGTTGCATATTGATTGTTCAATATTGCATATGGAAGAGGTATATCTGAACATTATTATATTTATCACATTATTTATATATGTTTTAACTATCAAATTTATATCCTCTCTATATAGTTTAGTCATATGGATAATGTATATGTTTCACACGAAAATGACCCTAAACGAATTATATTACATCTTTGTATAACATATTTCACATATATGAAACTTATGATGTTAGTTATTATTGCATAATGCAATAAACATATTGCATAAACTTTAACTAATATAGCATTTGTGTATTTTGTCCACGTATAAACATCATTATGATATTGTGTATATTACTTGAATTACAGACATGTATTACATATATGTAGCATGTTTTGCACAATATACTATCAAAAATTAACATGTTTCGTTTATTGCACATTGCATATTTGTATTGCATAAAATGCTGATTTTGTAGCATTTGTGTTTTATTTGCAATAATATTTAAAATTCATTATTGTATATCTTGGCACAATCTAGACTATTGCATATGAAAGGCATATATACAGCACATTATATATATATATGTGTGGCACACGAATGTGACTATATATTTTTAATTATTTTGTAATAATATGATGTCAAAACTTAACATGTTTTGTTTATTGCACATTGCATTACTTGTATTGCATAAAATGCGGATTTTGTAGCATTTGTGTTTTATTGTAATTACTATTTACATTTCTGTTATTGTATATCTTAGCACAATCTAGACTATTGCATATGGAAGATATGTATACAGCATAATATATATATATATATATATATATATATGTATATATATGTGTGTGTGTGTGTGTGTGTGTCACACGAATATGACTATATATTTTAAACTGTTTAGTCATAATATGATGTCAAAACTTAACATGTTTTGTTTATTGCACATTGCATTACTTGTATTGCATAAAATGCGGATTTTGTAGCATTTGTGTTTTATTGTAAATACTATTTACATTTCTGTTATTGTATATCTTAGCACAATCTAGACTATTGCATATGGAAGATATGTATACAACATATATATATATATATATATATATATATGTGTGTGTGTGTGTGTGTGTGTGGCACACGAATGTGACTATATATTTTAAACTGTTTAGTCATAATATGTTGTCAAAAATTAACATGTTTTGTTTATTGCACATTGCATTATTTGTATTACATAAAATGCTGATTTTGTAGCATTTGTGTTTTATTTGCAAAAATATTTTCAATTCTGTTATTGTATATCTTGGCACGAACTAGACTATGGCATATGGAAGGCATGTATACAACATATTATAAATATATGTGGCACACGAACGTGACTCTGTATATTTTTAACTGTTTTGTCATAATATGCTGTCAAAACTTAACATGTTTTATTTCTCGGCACATTGCATTATTTGTAGTGCATAAAATACTGATTTCGTAGCATTTGTGTTTTATTTGCAATAATATTTACAATTCTGTTATTGTATATCTTGACACAATCTATACTATTGCATATGGAAGGTATGTATCTGACATAATATATATATGTAGTGACCTACAATCCTAAGGACGGATTAACGAGGACTAATACTTGGAGCGATGATCAAAGAATATGAAATACAATTAACCATAGAATTGTGGGACTAAATTCAAGTAAACTAAGGGCATCAACTATTATATACAAGACATATATAATTTACATATGAAGAGAGACCTTGATTCTTAACACAAGAATTCAAATGCTCTAAAGGTATTCATTGTCAACATCAAAAGCTAACTTATAGTTCTATTGCAATGAAAAGCATGTGAAGACACATATGACGATGTGTAGTCAAGGTTTCTAATATATCATTATCAAAAGGGTTCACTACTCAACACGCCCATCCATCATCCGCTCAACCCGCGCATTTAAAACAAACATGCGGTGAGTACAAGAATGCACTCGGTGGACTCACGCCAAAACATTTATCAATTTAAATCACACCGCCCATCACGGTAACACACGAGGTTTTAATTGAAATGCTCGTGCTTACTAAACATTTTATGTCATTTTCCATAAGCGTCGTTTGGCAAGCATTTTCATTGTATGTATGATCCATATCCTTTCATTTCTCATATCACATCATCAATAACTCATCTCATAAATTCATCTCGATCCGTAGGAGGCCTCCTCCCACGGACGCCGTGACCGACCGAGCACCCTTTCAAGACACTGATCACAAAATAGTGCACAAAATCCTTGCCACTCCGGCACGGGATACGAATTCTCAATCATCCTGCGGGTACTAACAAGGATACTGAATTCAATCATTTCATAAATTGGGAGCTACCCAACAACATTCACAATTCGATCATGGATAGGATACATACATAAAACATAAACATTTTGGGCGGGTAATTAAATAAATCATTTCATCATCATTTCTTGCGAATAAATCATCGTAAATAAAACATTTGATAAGCGTTTGATCTTTTGAGTAGAGTAAAGCCCACCGGATGTAGATCATCTTAACTCGATTTCCTTCTCGTCGATTCGTCACGTCCTCGTCTAACCTTTACGTAAAAACTATTTCAGTACGTTGGTCACGTTTTTCGAGATTTTCAAAGTTTAAATAAACTTTGATAACTTATAATATAATAATTCGAATCCTTCAACTAAATTAATACGTCATTTTATCACGTATCTTAATTAAATATTTCGTACTTGATAGAGGCGAGATATGATCTACTATCTCATTTTAACCATTTAGGTTAAGCGTTGAGCGATTCTAACGTTTTTCGATAAAATGATTTCAATTATGAAACTTTTTCTCACCAATGAGATATTCTTATAAATTTAATACGTTTCACACGTATTAGTGTATTTATTCAACGTATTTCCTACGTTGAGACTTAAGTCAACGTTTTTGACTTTTCTTAACACATTTTCGATTATTAACATATTTCATAACCAATTTCCATATAAATCGATTTTCAATCGATTTCTTTCCATAAAACCCTAATTCTTGATTTTTCACGTAAATCAATAAACTTGATTAATATTTTACTTTAATAAGGATTAACTTATACATTATACATTATTTTTCATATCCAACGTTATTTAATATAACGTTTCGCCGTAAACATAGTAAACTATGTTTCTAAAATTCCGTAAATTCTTAATATGTCTAAAATAATTTCTAGACATATAATATATTATTTTTCTTGATATAAAGGAATTAAACCTCTTATTTCCTCAACCAAAGCGCACGGTCCTTTTTCTAAATTTTTCAAACTTCTTCCAAAAATTCTTCTAAATTCATATAGTATACTATATTATCATAGGATCATAATATGTATTAACATTAGCTATAGGAAAATTGGACATCAATTTCCTATACCTATAGTTTTCGGTTATTTCTTAAAATTTACTAAACATTTTTCTAAAATTCCACTAAAATTCCACAACACCTAATCATCATCATATATCATTAATACATCATAATATCCAACAACTATAACTCACACATCATTGTACCAACACTTTGTCATTTTTGAAATTTTCCAAAACATGAACAACCATTTTCTAAAAATTCTAATAAAATCCCATAACACCTAATTAAGGCCCTACAACTTTAATATTCCATAATATCTCTTATACATGATTTAAACATTAACAATTGTCCTCAACCAATTTCGGTACATACATATATATTACATATAATTTCCAAAAATTTCCAAATAATTCACTTGAGTTCTATTACCAACATATAACATTAATCCATCAACAATTTTAACATAATAATTTTCGGTCACCTCAATTAATTTCATAACATGCTTAGCTTTTAATTAAAACAATACATATGCTTAATCATAGCATAGTAAACATAATTAGCAAATCACTAAGCATGATAACATAACTCATCATATTAAAAACATTTATAACATAAGCATTATATTAAAATCAAACGGTTGGAAATCAAAAAATTTAACGTATAACTAAAGCTCGTTCGATGCCTAACCTTTTAATCGGCTTGGATTATTTGTGCAAAGGATTTATGTATCAAGGTTTGGGATTGGAAAATGAAGAACACTTTTCTTTTTCTCCTCAAGATGCTCACGGCAGTAGCAAGTTTGGAAAAAGTGATGCTTTGTTTCTTTTTATCTTATTACTTATGTTTACTTAAAGTTAAAGGAATAGAATTGATTACTACTCATTTCATGCTATACAACTCTCGGTCACAACACCACAATTGCAAGCCTTTTATTTTACTTTATGACTCATCTTAATAATACATCATCACTTACACAATATTAACCACTCCTTGAACAAAACAAATAAAATCCTCACTTTTGATCACTTCAATACTCACGACAATTTCAATTTGCACAAAGGAGTATTTTAATTTTTTTTGTCTTATACACCTACAAAATATCTACACAACAATTCATGCATACAATCATCACACAAAGGAGTTCACAAAATTCTTCCAACCTCAATAGTCCACATTACACGGCTATCACACATCCACTTGAACCCTCTCATTAATTTACTTGGTTATTGTGCTAAATATATCATACTACTACCTTTATTACATAGCATGACAAAAGGTAGCAAAATTTCCTTCAATTTCCCATTATTCATAACTCACGGCTATTTCACAAGCTTTGCACAATCCATTTGATTCACCTAGTTAATGACATTGTTTATGTGTAGCAAAATCCTACTACAACAATTATATACTTAGCAAAGCCTAAAGATAGAAAATTTAAATCATTGAATCCTTAAACCAAAGTTCACGGCACTTTTGGATTGTAAGTGTTAGACATTTTATTTTCTTGCTTTCAATAGTTATATAACATAATATATGTCTTAGATGATATATTAAATCATAGGAAAAATCATTAAAATTATTTCATGTGTCAAAACCCTAATTTTCGAAATTAGGGTTTTCGAAAATGGCACATTTTATTCCATAATTATTCCTTAATCCTCTAGCATTATTTTAATGCTAAATAATACTCTTATTACATAAAATAATCATAGGAATTTAAATATTTTAATTCCTTGATCATTAGACTAAATTTTCCAATCGTCTCTAAACGTTGGCGTTTGGAACGCGTCTCAAACGTTCATAATCGACCTATCTCAAAATGTTCGTAATAAAGTCGTAATCACTTAATTAATTCATTTCATTAATAATGAAATGTCATTCTAAGCTCATCACTTAGAAAACTTACGTAATATTAACTATCGATATTCCATCGACGTTAAAATATTCGCCGAAAGAATTATAATAAACTATATCCATTTGTGAATTAAGAGATGTAGGAATTCATTATATCATAATTTGTCGAAATCAATATTCGATAAATTACTAATTCAATATCATGTGAAACCCTAATTTACTAATTTTAATTATCGTAATTAGCTTTAAATCTTGGGATATTACAATATATATGTGGCACACGAATGTGAATCAGTATATTTTTAACTGTTTTGTTATAATGTCAAAACTTAACATGTTTTGTTTTGTTTTATTTGCAAAATATTCAATTGTGATTTTGTATATCTTGGCACATTAATGTAATATTTGTAATTATTGCACATTGCATTTTTGTATTGCATATAATGTTGTTTTGTAGCATTTGTATTTTATTTGCAATAATATCTACATTTCTATTATTGTATATCTTGGCACGAACTATACTATTGCATATGGAAGGCATGTATACATCATATTATATGTTATATGTGGCACAGAATGTGACTCTATATATAAATCATATATGCACTAGATTAGCTTTTAAATTTTATATTACTTACTATTCTAATCTTATAATATTATCATTTCTATAGATCGAGGTAAGAGGAAGGTTGAGATATAATTAGACGAAACGAGGATTACATTTAGAGGTTGAAAGCGAGCAACAAAAAAAAAAGGAATGATCGAGGGATACTTGATGAAGTGGCGATGATATAGGAAATGATAACCGGGATGAAGATAAGCGGAATGCGATAGTGATAGTTTATTTCCTAAACTGTCTAGGTGTAATATGAATACGTTTTTAACACTCTTGAAAGTTTAAATGATCGTCAGGAAGCAGCGATAGATGAGTTAGGATTTGGACATGTTAGAGATGTTAATATTAAATAGTTCCTGCGAGGCTTGCTTATTGGCTGGTGAAGAACTTCAACCACAACAGTTCTGAGCTCATTCTAACCTCAAATAGGAGAATTCATGTAACACGTGAAGATGTTTACTGTGTATATGGCTTCCCCAAAGGGCGTAGAACCGTGTCTAGATTTCAGAAGACACATACAACTCCTCTATTTGATGAATGGATGGCATTTTTCACGGTACCCATCGACATAGAGTTTCTATTCGAAGTTACATAATGCTTTCTTTGAGTTGTGAAGATGGAGGGATTGGTTTAAAAGTCATTTTATGATTCTTTGTCTGATCCTCATTCATGGAAACATGCAATGGGTATATTATTCCATATATACTCAATTGTTTGGAAAACGTTGGCCAAGTTAAAAATTGGAATTGGGGTGAGTATGTAATGAGGAGTTTGATTGAGCACAAGACATACTGGGTGGAAAAGAATTCTTCAGTTTTTGTTGGACCATTGTTATTCTTGATGGTAATAGCTTCTTTTATTTAATGATTGTTTATTCTTTTATTATTACTATTTTGTTTATCTGAAATATAACTTTACTTTCGTAGGATTTTTATGTTGATAGGGTTGTTTATAAATTGTAATCTGTGCCAAGACATTACCCTATAATAGGTCATTGGAGTACCAATTCTTTGAGAAAACGACAAGCTGCAGAAATTAAGGGGGGAGTATTGGTGACGGATATCCAAATCCACCGATTGAGGTCAGCGTTGATGAAGGAAATGAAGTTTTAGATTTAGGTAACGCCAGTGGAAGTATTGTGTGTCCAAATATTAAGGTTTTAACCATTGCCAAAAAGATTGCAACACTTACAGTGGACATGATGAAGATTATAGAGTTGGCACCAAGAGAAGTAGTTGTTTCTCGTTCGTTCCAGACAATAGAAACGACTTCAAGTCGATATCATGTTCCACTCTGTCTGTTTCTCAGCAAAGGGCTGGTCAAACACAAGAAACGACAGAAGATGATGATTGTTTTTGGAACAACAAAGATGTTCATAAACTGTGGGATGACGTAGATGTTGTTGTTGCACAAAGAGATGCATACATGAGCAAGCTTGAATATATGCCATCCTTTAGTTTTGGACTTACTCAACTATGGAGCACACAACCTGCTGTTGAAAAAAATGTTGGCGTTTCGGTGCATGATGCAGTAGAGGTAATGTATTACTTTTTAAAAAATGAAATTCAATTTATAACATTTGATGTATATTTCTTTGAATAAATTGTTTAAAAATAAATTTCAACGTATGAGGATTGATGTAGAACATCGTGACGAAGGTGTTGTCAACGAGGCTACACGTATTGTTGACACTGTTGTTGCAAGTCTACAAACAGAGGTTAGTATTGTGGCTGCAATTAATAATTCAATTGAGTTCCATTGTTTTAAAGAAAAAACAGAGTGCTTTAATTGCCCTTGCACAACTGATATTAACTATATAATATTTAACATATGATGTCAGTTTGTTAGTCAAGTTATTAATTCAAATAACTTGATTATATTTAATACATTAATTATCAGTATCTTTAGAGACCGTACCACATCATTTCAACATAATATAATTATGATCGTACCACATCATTGCAACATAATATAATTACATCGCACCACATCATTTCAACCAAATATAATTACGACTTTAATATTACTTTCAAATATCATTCATAGACTTCTTGTTTAAGCTTAGTACAACCCAATTGAAACTAGTTTTCTTTTTCCTTTGTATCCAACAACAACCTTCTTTTTTCAACTACGGTTGGTCCCGTCTGTTCTCTCAAAGTTGGTTCAATTGTAGTATCGCTCCCGACTCCATGTACTTCATTAATCATTCATATACGTAATAAATAATTGTGGCAATGTAATATATTAAAATAGCGTGAAGTAATATATATAACAAACAACAAATATTTAGGTCAATAGTAGTTCATATATTTGAGATTGCATATAAAACAATAAATATTTGACTGAAGAATATTGTATTTAAAACAACGAACTTGGAAATAACAACCTGTGGTTCAACCAATGTTGTGATATTGCCCGGAGGGTTAGGTGTATCAACCCTTTCTGTGTTCTCAGAAAACTGTTAATATGGAATAATAAATGTATTCAATACCATCATATATAGTTATTGTGCAACATTAATTTAGTTAATTTGCTATACATAATTCTTGCCATATGTGCAACATTACAAAACACAATGAAATTGTATTTTAATTTTGATGACATATTATTGTATTTGAAACCATAATATTGAAAATATCAACCTGTGGTTCCACTATTGTTGTGATATTCTCCACGAGGATTAGCTATATCAACCCTTCGGGTTCTCTAGAAAGCGCTAATACGTAATAATCAATGTATAAAATATCATATTACATGAAATAATAACATGGCAAAAAACGGTGAATATTGATAAGCGTACATAGTTAGTGTGCAGCAAGATCGAAAATTTATGTGCTATATATAGTCACTTAATGTGCAACACTACATAACAATATGAAATTATCGTTAGCATGTTGATGAAGGTTATTTTACAAGGTTGTAAAATATGCTAAATCCGTAGAGACTATCTTTTATATAATGTTATGACACATATTTAAAAAAATTATATTGAATTAAAACACTTATTCGTACATAATCAAATTGCAAAAAAACAAAAGCGATTGTAACTAACAACATTAAAATTGACATCAAAAACATAGCATAATGTTGCAAATTCTTAGCACAAGTTTGTAAAATATGTTGCACAAAAAAGATAGTCTCTACGGATTTAGTACAATGGTGGACGATTTAAAAAAAATCTTGAAAATTAAAAACAGAATTATATCTTTTTATTTAATATTTGTATTGTATATTATTTTTATTACTATTGTCTTAATGGATTTAAATATGCTTGTAGATTTCACATACAGTGACGGTTGCAGCAAACAAAAAGCAAAGAAGTAAGAGTGTTTCGAATAAACTCTTGCTTTAAAATCTCAATTTTTGATAAGAAATATCAGCGTATGCAAGAGTCTCACGAAAAAAGAATTAAAGTGTGGGATTTATGCGCTCTACAACTCTACACCTAATGAGTATGATTAATTCAACCTTTTCACATTTTTAGTATTGTTTAATTATAAATGATTATAATTTTTTGTTAACATTAGGAAAGAAACTTTGTTTGCTCATGGAGACATAGAACTAACAAGAAAGCATATGGCTACGTTGTCCAAAGATAGCATTATAGGAGTTGGTGTAGTATACGCATGGTGTGTAATGCTTAACAATATGGAAAAGTTCCGTGGTGATGGCTCACCAAGAAGATTTTTTGCAAGTACTTTTATTGGTGTAAGTTTTCTTTAACATTTTATATTCAAATGATTTTATTGCATACATCTATCAATATGCAGCATCTGTTTGTAATATACGTTGCTATGATTGCCTAAATACCTACATATAAAAGCATGAATATAATGTAGCACAAATTCAAAAAAAATAGCAAATATTTAATAACATCTGATTACACATGAATCTTGCATATATACATCTATTTATAACATATCTTAAGCGTAATGATGCAATAATTTAACTCTATTTATAACATATATTTGTAGCGTATGAAACATTATATGTATCACATATTGGAAAATATATTGCACATGTGCATTTTGTATTTAAAAGACGATTTATCTTGATTTCATAAAATATTGATTTAGTATTGTATATGCTACAAATAATGTGTGCATTATTTGTAGCATATGAAACATATATATGTATCACATATTGGAAAATATATTGCACATGTGAAAGTACTGTGATGTCGATCTTGAAAAAATTATACAATGTTAATGTAAACATAACATATAGCACTATGTATGTATTGATCTGCTAAAATTACTTTTATTACTAAATATATGTGGTATTTTTGTTTGATACATAGACGGACTCACTGGTGGCAAGAGATCTTTCTCACGATGTTAGAAGGGATTCATTTTTTGAGAATATTACAGCCGAGCTGGAGAGCAACCAACACATCAAATTAAAGGAAATTGACATCGTAAGTTATGTTTAATATGTATTTATTTATGTTTCTATTTAAATAATAGGAATATAATGCTATATTTTTCTATTTGTAGTTTTTCTTTCCTATATACAGAAGCAAGAAATACTTTGCACTATGCATTGATGTGAAGAGTGGGAAAAAATTTGTGATTGATAGTATGAATGATGCTGCAAGTGAATGTCAGACTGAAAAATATGACGATTTACATACTAATTTGGTATGGTGTATATTATATTATATAGTATTTATTCAAAAAAATTAATTAAAATGATATTTTTCATACTTATTAACATTATACTTTTTTATTTTTTTTAGCGTGATATATTATCTAAATACTTGAGTTTCAGAGAACAGCGTTCAAAAGCTAAGATTGTTGAAAGAGGTAACTTTGAAATTCCAACAATAAGATGGAGAGACAAGAGAAATTCAGTGGATAGTGGAATATATTTGATGCGACATCTTGAGACATTCATGGGCGATGTTTCTAGAAAATGGATGACTGGAATTACGACCAATCCTTACAAACAGCTGTTGACCATGCGGGTTCGATACTGTGCAGAAATGATTTGTTGGGAGCAAAATATTGTGAAGGATACAATAATGGCTGGTGCAGAAATATTTTACCGTGATGTGACTTCAGGCACGGATATGAAAGTAGAAACAATGTTATTTGGTTAATTGGTTTTTTATATTGACATTGAAAACATTGTATGAGACTTAGAGGGTGTTTGGCTGAGCTTATAAGCTCCCCAAAAACAGCTTATAAGCTGTTTTTTAAGCTTGAAAAACAGCTTATAAGCTGTTTTGGGAGCTTATAAGCTCAGTCAAACGCCGTCTTAGTTGTTTGGATGATTTGGGTTTTTTTTTATGTATTGACATTGAAAAAATGCTATCAGACTTGATTTTATGTTGAAAGTTTTTATGATATATTCTATGGCTCTAAGGTTTATAATTTATGTAGTAAATTGTTCATTAAATGTTGAGACTTATAAGTCGATTTTACGTGAAATACATATATATAGCCATCGAGTTAAGGAATGTCAATTATATACCAGCATAAAAATGTCAATTATAGCCAAGTTGTTGGCCTATTGGGACTATTATCACCAAATAGTACCAATAGGACCAACAAAAATAGTTAGTCCTATTGGTACTATTTGGTGATAATAGTCCCATAGGGCCAACAACTGGCTATAATTTGACATTTTATGTTATGGCTATAATTTGACATTCTTTAACTTGGATGGCTATCTAACCCGCCATTTTTTATTATGTAATAACATGTTGAGTGCATTGTGTATTAAACATTCATCATTATATAACAATATTATATGAATTATTAACTAATACAGTGTATGATACATAAGCTTATACAGCCATCAACTTTATGTGTTGCTAACTTTGTTAATATAATATAACATGTGTCCCAAAACAATGCACACATGGTAATAACATATTGTACATCAATATCATTAATGTTGTTAATATATATTGCACAATGCGAGAGTTATATTGCATAAACATGAACTAATATATCATTTCTGTTTTATGTCAATATATAGACATTATTCTGGTGTTGCATATATGTACTGAGATACAGCACATGTTTACTAGGTTTGTAGCACATTATAATATTACGTTTGAAACAATGTGATTGAGACGATTAATTTGTCATAGTGTAATATGCTCATATGTAGATCTAAGGATTAAAATATATAGCATATGTTATTCTGAATATTGCATATTGTATAAATATATATAGCACATAAATATATTTATCATCTTGTTTGTATTTGTTCGTCATTTAAGAATATCGTATATCATATCTTCAAAAATATATAGCATATGATTAATATATTTGTATCACACTACAGCTTTCTAAAAGCTTTTGTATGGCATACTGCACATGAAATGCATGTATATAGCACATACTTAACTATACACATTATTTATATATGTTTAATACTTATCAAATTTCAATATATCACATCTTTATATAATGGTATCATATGGTTTCTCGAGCGATGAGCATGGTATATATGAATTGAAAATTAATATCGAAATACTGTAGTGTAGCATAAATTGTATAAATTAATCAACATATATAAAAACAAAACAAATCTAAACCTTGTTGTTCTCAGGACAATTCCTGGAATCGTGATTCGTTAAAGTATTACATTTCCGACAATTCCTCTTAGCTTGCTTGCAGCCTTCTATAGCCTTCTCACTGTTAGATTTTTTCATGTTGGCACTGCCTTTAGTACTAACTATCGGAGGCGGAAGTAATCTAACCGTTGTTGGTTTAGCTGAACCATAATACTGCTCAAACATAGCATCTTTATCTTTTTCAATAACATCATGATGCATACCAACCGAAAACTTCACGGAGGCTTCTTTAAATATAACTAAAAGCTCCGCTTGCGGTCGGGATCCCCATCAACCAATCCGATGCATTTACAAGCCTCAAAGAACAACTCGTTATTCCCACTACCATCCGAATAACGATCATATTACGTTCCCTAACAACATCAGAGCTGACCATACTTTGTCCACCTATTGCAAATATATTTTATCGATTTCTTTCATATTCATGTTCAACATCATCAAATAAATATGATCGCACAACAAGCCATTGCGTGTGTAATACTTGCATGAACATGATATCAAGTCCTCTCGAAAAATACGAACAACTTCAAATCAATCACCATTATCAACAATCGAATAACTTGTCAAATCAGATTGATTATTCATAGACAATATCGACACTCATGAATAGCGACTTCAATCTCGATTGAACCTTCAAGAATATATTATGCGTATATATAGAGGTTGCATGACGTTCTATAGGAAAATACATCTTGAGATCATGTATACATGTTTCATCTTTATAATTTGAATCGATCATGTGTATTGCTTTGGGCATCTAGAGCACTTCCAAATGAATATAGAATTCACCAAGTCCGAGTTCGCATTGAGATCTCGCTGAAGAAACTATTTCTCTCTCGGACATAGATGTAGTCTTAAATAAACCACTCATTTCACAATCTCGAAAATATGCTGGAATCCAAAATGAACGCAAAGAAAACATCTTACCAAACCACTTATGAGTGGACAATCCATAATCATTAATAAATTAATTCCATAATTGGTCAAATGCATCCGGTTCATTGATCTCTGACCAAACAATGTTGTTAAATCTTTGTTTGAAGTCAGGATCATCATTCAATGATGCTGGAACTTTCTCGGCAACTTTTAGCATAATATGCCACATACAAAATCTATGTCTGGTGTTCGGAAAAACTAATGCAACAATCTTCTTCAATGCGGGGTCCTCAAATCATTATCAACATTTTGGAGGAAAATTCATACAATCCAAAAATTTGTAAGCAACCATGAATATGATTCAAAGTCTTCCCCGGTTAATAAGCCAATTCCAAAAGTCACACACTTACCGTGATTATCTTTACCTGTGAACGGCGCAAATATCATTTTATACCTGTTATATGTACAAATGATGTAATTAATTAAGTTGTTTGTTTTTACATTAAATGATTTAGTGCAGTATTGCATATATTGCTAAATTAATAGAACATTATTTAAATAAATGTTGAACGGAAATAATTTGAAGATATATCTGCATAGGATTATAAAACATACTTACAAAAACTTTCACTGAACATAAAACACTCATTCGCATATAACAATGGCATCAAAACATTAATAATTGTCATTAAAAAAATCATAGCATGGTGTTTCAAAATCTTAGCAAAACGTTTTTCTATATGTTTCACAAACACACTAATCATTGAAAAAAAAATGATCCTTCTAACAAACGATTATCCATTTAATGTTGGAATTGAAAACAAAATTGAAAGGAACATACATGTTAGTCGAATAAGTGGCATCAAATGACACAGCTTCACCAAAGATATGATAATTTACAATAGAAAGAGAGTCTGCCCAAAAAAGGCTCTTAACTTGATTCCATTCATCCTGTTGATACTCAAACTTAAATCCACTGCAAAACTCACGTTTGCGTTCCAACTTCTGCAGCAAAATCTCCGCATCAACACCATTAGAGAATGCCCTCATATCATGCGCATAATTCTTGAATTCAACGGCAGTACAACCAACATCCTCAAAAGTTCCAACTAGCTCTTTAAAAAGTCGAAATGAACGCATAGGTCCTATATTCGCCCTACGGCATTTAGCAATCATCATCTCATGTGCAGAACTAATCTTTCTATTACACTTCATGAGATGTTTGTAACCATCTGACACCATTGGATGATTGTGCCCCTCCACAAACATTGAGACAACATAACCTACCCCAGCATCTAGACGGAATGCAACACACGCCCTGCATCCTGACCTTGTCGACATCCTCTTGCGTTTTGTAACAGTAGATTGTGATATGCTTGGAGAATTGGAAACTATTTTTTTAACACTCTCTTTATTACAAACTATATAACGCCAAACTACGATATCATCATCGTACTTGACTAAAGTTTTCATCGCGTTCCAAACCGCACGAAACACCATACTCCCGATGATCGCTCCTTTTCACACGCAAAAGGTGTAAGTATAGGGTAAAGCATCGTATCCACAGATTGTATCACGAAAACATAGAAGCTAGCTCAACGATAATTCTTCATTATCCAAGCACGAATTTGGGTGAAAGGTTAAGGCTTGGAAGTTAATCCAAAGCAAAGGTAACAAGCGTAAATATAAATAACGCAATAAAACACGATAGATAACTATGAAGAAAGACTAACCCTAGGGATGCACCAATCCTATCCACAACGATGTTTATCCCCTTATTACTAACCGTTTTAATCCAGCATAAGCAGAAGATCACATATATAACCAACAACTTGATTCGACAATTGCGGCGATTGATTACTAATTTTCCCTATTACGATACGCTCTAGAGGAAAATAAGCAACTCAAAAGGATCACTAAGAATATGCTTCCTACGAATGTCCTATCTCGATTCGACTCAAGGCTCATTCGTATCATGCATTCGATAACGATCGACAATTAATACGATTACGTCGTTAACCGACAACTAGATATGCATCAAGATTGATGAAATCAACACATATAAATAAGCACAATCGAATCATGAATCAATGCGGAAGGTAAATAACAATAGCAGAATAACAACATATAGGATCGAATCATGCAAACCCAGGATTAGAGCGGAAAACTAGCGGACATAATAAGCGGAATGAAATACTAATTAATCATAAAAGCGAAATTAAATATATAAAACCCGTAGGGAAGCGTTGGATGAACAATGGTTGGTCTTGAATCCAAACCCAAGCGAACGAGCGGAAACGACGGAAAACGATCGACAAAGCGTTCCGATCGAAAGCGAAGCGATAAACTAAACTAAAACAACGTAAAAGCAATACTAGAATTAAACTAAGGAAGATTAAAGACTTAAAGCTATAAAAGCAAGAAAGCGAGTAAAACGCAGTGCAGGCGTCTAGGGTGTCTTCGGGCGCGGGGTGTTGCCGTATATATAGGCACACCCCAAACCCTAATTTTCCTTACGCTGGCGCCGTCTCGCGACCACCCTTAGCGATCGCTAGGTGCGGTCGCGAGGTAAGTCTCGCTGCCCTCCGCCCGCTGGTCGCCTCTTGCGCCCGCTTTGTACCATGACCGGCTAGCGGTCGCTAGCATTTATGAAGTGGTCGCGAAATCGTCCGGTGAGTTCTCGACGCTAGGCTTCGCTCGCGGGCACGCAGGTCGCGTCGGCTCTTCTGGCGCCATTGGTTTGCTCATGACCAGCCTAGCGACCGCCAGTCGGTCGCTAGAAACCGGACAGATTGTTCATTTTGTTCGTGCTTCGTTCCTTGCGATTTTCAACACATAAACCTACAAAACACCAAAATAACACCCAAGAGCAATATCTTCTAGAAATAGATGAAACATTAAGAATCGATACATAAACGCACATTAAGCGAGCTAAACTCATCTTCAAATAGCAACTATAAGCGTGTAAAATGCGCGCTTATCAAACCCCCAAACTTAAAGCATTGTTTGTCCTCAAACAAAAATGTAATGTAAAGACAAACGAAAGATCAACGAAGCGTAGCAAAGAGGATAACCATTCTAGGCCTCCAAACATATCAACGCTCAAAACATTAGTGCACATGACGACGTTAGTCCACTCAACGCAAACAACTATCGAGGCAAAGCTCATTTATTTCAACCTCACAACGGCATGTGTGTAGAATATATAGGATACACTCAAACTCATAAAGAAATTAAGGACGTGTATACACTCAACGATCAATGCAATGCAACATCTTACCATAGGCTTGCCGTTTCTAACATCTCCACCGCGTCAAATGTGTTCAAATAAGGATCAAAGAGGTCTTTTGATAGGTTATAATGTAGGCACATTGGTTAAGGTAGGATAATATATGGCTAAGTGACTCAAGTAAACTCCAAGCACCACCATTTATATATTTCGACACATATGGACTTTGTCCATTTTCCTCTTCTTTCCCAACGTGCTAAATTGACGTTTTATGCCTCATAAGGTACCTATACTTCGATTGAAGACCCTTTATGCTCAACACTCATAATGAACTTAACATTTTTTCTTTTTCTTTTCTTTTCTAGAGCTTATAGGGTTTAATTTTCACGAACAAAGGTACTATTCTTTACCACAGACGTATTTTTCTAAAAGACACTTTTCTCATCATAACTACATCAAAATTTCACCCCTTTTGATTCCCATATCCATCCTCACCTCCTATCATCCGGTTAATCGAAGAAAAAGTCTAATAAAGGCTCAAAGAAGCGACAAATGGTATATATCATCGGGTTAGTGTTTGGGTGAATATGTGGTTAACAAAGATGGCCTTTTATCCTTTCCAAATTGAAACACATATTGCGGCCTCGACACGTAAAAACGGTAAGTTCTAGAAGATAATCACATGCATGATATCACACAATTAATGTAAATCGTATCAAGATATGTATACAGTGAAGCTCAAGTCTCACAGGATAAGCAAATGGTGAAAATCAACAAGCCTAAGCCATCTCACGTCATTCATGCGTCATTTTCTAACATATCATGCGCACTATCATTAAATTTCACAAAAATTTTCTATCGTCATTGGCCACATGGATTAACACACTTCACTTCAACTCGTTGATCGACCGACACAACAAAAAACGAAACAAAAGATGACAAAAAGCAACACAAACGAAAAACAAAATAAAACACGAAAACAAAAACAAAGAAAACGTTGGGTTACCTCCCAACAAGTGCTTATTTAACGTCTTTAGCTAGACCATCACTAACCTTGTCAATCCGGTGTTTTTGTGGCAATAGACATCTTTCCCAACTTGTGGACCCTCCTAAACTTAGCATTCACGGATGACCACCACTGACTATGGAAGTGGCCCCCCCCAAACTTGAATGAAACACTCGGAGTTCCATGCCGAGTCCACTTCTTCCTTCTCGCAGATTCCTCGATTGGTCGAGTACCCTCCAAGTGCGAGACGTGTGCGGCAACAGCATTCATGATCGAGCAACAATCTTCCGACTTTCCAACGTCGTGTTGCTTGATGGCGTCGTATATGGAAATTTTGAGCTCCTCATCGTTAACACGAAACGTGAGGTTTCCTTCCCGCACATCAATCAACGCACGCGACCGGTTGCTAGAAAAGGTCTACCAAGATTAGTGGTTGTTGTTTGAATTCGGAATATCTAAAATGACAAAGTCGGCAGGAAAAACAAAACCCAATTCTTACCAACACGTCTTCGACGATACCTTTTGGATATGTGACTGATCGGTCAGCCATCATCAGTGAAATCTTCGTCGGCTTCATCTTTCCTAGGTGTAGCCGGTTGAAAACGTTCAATGGCATCAGATTGATGCTCGCCCCCAGCATCGCACAAAACATTTGGACATTACGCTCGGCGATCTCGCACTCTAACGTGAAACCGCCGGGATCCTACGCGGAGGAGCTTCCTTTGCAAGACGGCGCTGCATTCTTCGGATAGGGAAATTTTCTCGAATTTCCCAAGTTTCTTCTTGCTTGCAAGCGCGTCTTTTAAGAATTTCATGTAGCCCGGCATGTTTCGCAGCGCTTCAAAGAGAGGCAAATTTATCTCAACTTTCTGAAAAACCTCTTTGAAACGAGCAAACTCCTCGTCATATTTCGACTTGACAAGTCGACTCGGAAACGGGACCGGAGGAGTGTACGTGCGAGGATTTGCTTCTGGGGTTGCCTCGCGGTCGACCTCGCGACCGCTGGGTAGGTCGCGAGGAGTCTGCTGCGCGCTGGACTCCTTCCTCGCGTGCGAGCTTGCGGTGTGGCTCGCGAGCGCTGGGTCGCTCGCGAACAACTCTGGCGCGCGGATACTCGGATGACTCGCGGTCGGGTGCGCGGACGCGTGCTCGATCGCGGGCTTCTGTGGGAAAAGTTCTGGATGGTTCGCGATCGGGCTCGCGGTCGCGAGCTCGGTCGCGAGTTTCTGCGTCAGTGTGCTTTCATGCTCTTCTTCCTCGGTAGGGCTCGGGTAGGCTCGTCCACTCCTCGTCTGGATAGCAAAGCATTGACTCTTTGGGTTCACCTCCGTGTTACTCGGAAATTGGCCCGTCTTCTGTAGTGCATTCACTTGCACGGCTATTTGACCAATTTGGTTCTCTAACATCTTTATGTGCTTCCCATAGCGTCGCGATGGACTCCAAATGATTTATCTTTTGCCGGTGTTCTTGATGAGCAATTTTGATTCGTTGCCAATTGTTGGTTGCTTACAACCAATCGCGCATCATGTCTTGAGACTTGGCTTCTCGGCTCTTGAATCGAATTTTGAATATTGAAGCCTCGTGAAGGTTGTTGGAAATCGAATGACTCCTCCGATTGATGTGGTCGACGTTCGTCTCAATCGACTCTTCAAAGAGTGAACTTCTTCATGAGATCGTCATATTTTGAATCACTCTCAACAAAGCATTTGCTTTGAACGATGACGTTCTCTCCGTTGGCCATTGATAGCATTGGCGGCCATCTCTTCTACAATACGGCTTGCCTCGTCGACTGGTCGGTTCAATAAGCAGCCCCCCGCCGACGCATCTACCATGCTCCTCGTCTGCCATGTCAGTCCACCGTAGAACTGAGTGATTTGTTGCTCCTTGGAGAACCCATGTTGTGGACATCGTCTCAATAGACCTCTGAATCTCTCCCATGCCTCGAATAATGATTCGTCGTGGTTTTGGCAAAAATGAGAGATTTCGGCGATGATCTTCGCGCTTTCACGGCGGAAAGTATTTCAAAGAAACTCTCACAAAGTTTCCCCAAGTGTCGATGCCACCGGTCCAAACTCTTGAACCAATCTTCGCCTGCCGCACAATGAGAAACCGAACATGCGATCCGGATCGTGTCTTGTGGCACCCCATTCATTTGATGGTGTCACAAATATCGAAAAAGTCTCGAGATGCGCATTCGGGTCTTCCGTGACTCCTCCCCAAACCGCTCTCCTTGGACCATCTTGATCGGGGCGGTTTGAGCTCGAAATTGTTTGCATCTACGCAGGGCCCCAACCGCCTCCTTGGAACTGCTCGTGGGATGTCGGTACATGTGATTCGAGGTCTTTCCTCTGGAGGCGTGGACAATGATTCCCATATTCGCCATCCGACGCTGCATCTCGCAAAGTCACCTAGCATACGCAACTTGCTCGGGAGGAATGCCCCGTTTTGCGGATCGGCCGCCATTGCAGCCCGCCTCTCTCTCGTCCTCTTCTCCTTTGAGAGCTTTCGATCTCGGGATCTAGTAATACTTGGGAGGTCCCCGAGATCTTGTACGCATAAACCACACGAGAAAAAGAGAATTTAGCACCGACTAAAATAAATAAATATACTATAATAAATATAACTTGAATTAATAAATCCAAATCGTCAAATTATTCCTATGTGATCTTAACAACAAGAACGGCGCCAAAATTTGATCGCTCCTTTTCACACGCAAAAGGTGTAAGTATAGAGTTTAAGTATCGATCCACGAGATTGTATCACGAAAACATAGAAGCTAGCTCAACGATAATTCTTCATTATCCAGGGCGAATTTGGGTGAAAGGTTAAGGCTTCGGAAGTTAATCCAAAGCAAAGCTAACCAAGCAGAAATATAAATAACGCAATAAAAACACGATAGATAACTATGAAGAAAGACTAACCCTAGGGATGCACCAATCCTATCCACAACGATGTTTATCCTGCTTATTACTAACCGTTTTAATCCAGACAAGACAGAAGATCACATATATAACCAATAACTTGCCACGACAATTGCGGCAGTTGATTACTAATTTTCCATATTACGATTCGTCTCTAGAGGAAAATAAGCAACTCAAAAGGATCACTAAGAATATGCTTCCTACGAATGTCCTATCTCGCCATTCGACTCAAGGCTCATTCGTATCATGCATTCGATAACGATTGACAATTAATACGATTCGTATTAACCGACAACTAGATATGCATCAAGATTGATCAAATCAACACATATAAATAAGCACAATCGAATCATGAATCAATGCCGGAAGGTAAATAACAATAGTGAATTACAACATATAGGATCGAATCATGCAAACCCTAGATTAGAGCGGAAAACTAGCCGACATAATAAACGGAATGAAATACGAATTAATCATAAAAACAGAAATTAAATATATAAAACCCGTAGGGAAGCGTTGGATGAACAATGGTTGGTCTTGAATCCAAACCCAAGCGAACGAACGGAAAACGACGGAAAACGATCGGACAAAACGTTCCGATCGAAAACGAAACGATAAACTAAACTAAAACAACGTAAAAGCAATACTAGAATTAAACTAAGGGAAGATTAAAGACTTAAAGCTATAAAAACTGAGGAAAACAGAATAAAAGCAGTGCTGGGCGTCTAGGGTGTCTTCTGGGCGGGGTGTTGCCATATATATAGGCACACCCCAAACCCTAATTTTCCCTTCTGCCGCGCCGTCTCGCGACCACCCTTAGCGATCGCTAGGTGCGGTCGCGAGGTAAGTCTCGCTGCCCCGCCTCGCTGGTCGCCTCTGCGCCCGCTTTGTACCTCGCGACCCGCTAGCGGTCGCTAGCATTTATGAAGTGGTCGCGAAATCGTCCGTTGAGTTCTCGACGCCAGCTTTCGCGGCACGAGGTCGCGCCGCGGCTCTTCGGGCGCCATTTGGTTTGCCTCGCGACCAGCTTCAGCGACAGTGGTCGCTAGAAAGCTGGACGATTGTTCATTTTGTTCGTGCTTCGTTCCTTGCTTCGATTTTCAACACATAAACCTACAAAACACCAAAATAACACCCAAGAGCAATATCTTCTAGAAATAGATGAAACATTAAGAATCGATACATAAACGCACATTAAACGAGCTAAACTCATCTTCAAATAGCAACTATAAACGTGTAAAATGCGCGTTTATCACCCGATAAAACTTTTCACCTCATTTAAGGTATTAAACCTTTCCCATACGGTTTCATCTCGACATGACAATTCGGGTAAATAAGGTCATTGGAATTTTTGCGTACCTCCACATCACCGCAAAATCGAAGAAATAAGTTTAAAGCAAAGGTAATATGTTGTGAATGCAACATATATACATTAAAGTGCAATAAAATAAATTGAAACAAATATACATTAAAAGATAAAAAAAATTTACAATACTGTTCCATAAATAAGTAAAAACAAACGAAAATTATGAAAATATAATATATTGAATGAGAGATTAATTATCATGCACTGTAAATTTTTCTCTGAGGCAATACAAATCTATCAAATATGAACATATCCATAAAAAAATATGGACTCCCACAAAACAAGGGATAAATATCATGCATAGAAGATATGGAAACGCACTAAGTACACAAAAAATTATACCCTTTCATTTGATTATGTGCGGCAATAAGATATAGGGCGTGTTATAGTGTTATACACGAATGCAATATATATTAATAAAGTAAGCCCTAAAACAAAACTAAAAAATAAATCAAATGAATACAAACTTCGAAAAATATTGAACAACTTAGAACATCATAAAATAAGCATTGCTGATAAATTAAGAAGGAAATCAACTAATATAAAAAAAAATCAACCTCAAACGAAAATATCACAATACAGAAAAAAATAACTACACACATTAAAGAAAATGCCGAGTTATAAATATTTTGCAAAGGTACTACGTTGTAAATGCAACATGTATACATTAGTAGTGCAACATAACTTAAGCGAACATGGAATAAACTAGAATATACACTGATGTTCCATTAATCAGAAAACATAATGAAAAAAAAGCTTACCAGATTGATTAAAACACAACAAAGTTCAAGAAATATAAACTAAGCAAACAAAATAAATTAATAACGAAAACATCAAATAGACATTAAAAATCGGAAAAAATATTCTCGCTTCAAATAAAAAACGAAGCACATTCAAGAAAATGACAAGTTACATATTTATTGCAATGGTGATTTGTTGTAAATACAACAAATATACATTATAAGTGCAACAAAAAACAAGACTATCCTTAACATGATTTTCCATGAAGCCTAGAACACCACGAAAATTATGAAACTAGAACAGAAGTATATTTTCTTGCAGTGAATATCTTATGTCCGTCGAAAATAATATATCAATGAGAAACCAATCCATAAATAGAAGATATGTAATCCCACAATAATAGGTAGGTAACGGTTTACAAATATATAAATTTACAAATCTATCCTTAACATGATTTTCGGCTGACTTAATCATAGCATTTTCAATACTAACTTGCAGCACACGTAGATTAAATCTGGACCACTGATTTATGTTAATAAATGTACATGATTTATTCCTATTTCTCACAATACTTAGCATTCCTATATGATCTATATCCTCTATATGTATATATATATATAGAGAGAGAGAGAGAACATTTATATCTTTCTAAATCCTAAAATATAATAATTAGTATCATACAATAATAATTGAAAAAATAAATGTTTGTAGCATTTATATATATATAGAGGTGTAGCCTTTATATCTTTCTAAATCCTAAAATATAAATAATTAGTATAAAATTATTATTATCTAAGTTGAGATCATAATTAATACTTCATTGGAATAATATCAATATTCAATTTCATACATATTAATAGATGCATATCACCCTTTATTGATTATATATTTTATTAAGATGACATTTAAGTAAAAAATGACATGGTTAACATGCACTCCTACTTTGAATGTAATATGAATATAATTCATAATGATAAAAATAATATATTACATTTTATATTTTACCTAATATAGATAAAACAATATATATATAGTTTCTCTTGTCTCCCCACCAAAAACAAACAAAACAACACTAACAAGTTCACTAATTATAGATGAGTCTATCAGTGAGTTGATAGTGTAAGAGTTGATATTTCACTAAGATGTAAGAGTTGACTTCTATACCATTTGATAAATAAACTTTTTTATCATGACTTGTATAACATAAATAAACTGTATACTGTAAAATACAAATAAATATATATAATACATATTATTTAAGATGTACTTATTGAATTAATCTTATATTTAAAAAAAAAATATATGAATACGTAAATAATATAATTAATGAACATCTCTCAAAATTATTATTGCAATAAATATCTATTAACAATCCCATTAAATATTATATAATTGTTTATTTCAAGTATCAAGAAATCAATAATATAATACTATAAATTATATACTTAATAAAATAAATTACATAATAATAATTTTACCACCCATTAAAATAAATTATACCCTAGAATAGAATTACTGCCCCAAATTCCAAAACCCACGCCACGCTGCCTCCTCCCTCCTCCCTCCCTGCTCTCTCTCTCTCTCTCTCTCTCTCTCTCTCTCTCTCTCTCTCTCTCTCTCTCTCTCTCTCTCTCTCCTAGACTCCGCCGCCGCTCCACCAGCTACACGGTCGTCTACACCGGGTTCTACGTTACTGTTGGTCATCTCCACCGGTCCGGTTGCCGCGCTCGTCTTCCGACTCTCCGCTGGTTCGGTCTCCATCGGTCATGGTGACAGTTAAAATTGACCCAAAATGACCAAGCTTTACACGAGCTCGACCCGAGCTCGAGCTCTTGTCGAACATTTAAGCAGGTTAGTTTCTTTATCGAGCTCGAGCTTGAATAGTGGAAAACTTCATTCTTAACGAGCTTTTATCGAATAATAAATGAGCTCGTGCTCGATATCAATTTGAGCTCGAGCTCGAATATCACACTCATTCGAATATTTAGCGAATCGAACTCGAATCGAGCTCGAGCTCAATATTTAGGTCCCGAGCCGAGCTCGAACAAAAATATCAAAGCTCGACTCAAGCTTTAGCCGAGCTCGAACATACCATATTTAAACGAGCCGAGCTCGAACGGGTTGATGTTCGGCTCAGCTAGGCTCGTTACACCCCTAAAGGTAAGCACCAAAAATAGTGACAGCAAGTTAACACACACACACACACACACACACACATATATATATATATATATATATATATATATATATTAATTTACTGTAATTTCTACAATTTATAAATATATCATTGACCTCTAACATGAGATACAAAAAGGTTGATTGTGAAATACCTCTTTTATGAAACAATTATTTGTAGGAATATCATGGAATATGTGTTTATGAAATAAAATTTGTACACACTAAATGAATAGTAAATAAGTAACGTTATATTTCTTAATTTTTACTCATCAAATTTTTGTACATGATATTTTGAAATTCAGTAAAGCAATAATATAATTCAAATTTTAGATATAACGAAAATGGCACCCCGGCAAATATGAATGTATCCCAATTAAGATCAGATCTGCTTCTTGAAACCAATCTAGCTTTCTGACCATCTGTCGAAATTTCTGAGAGCAGCTTCTCATTGTTTCTAACTTCCATCGTTGGTGTACCTATACAAAAAATCTCTAAACATCCGGTCTTCCAGGTATGCAGATTATTTTAATTATATATGTAGTTGAGCACAATTCTACTCCACCACAAAACCCTAAATAGAGTCAACTTTTGAAAGCCTTGGCACCTTATACTGCTGGAACCGATGAACAAATTAGTTGAGTCAACCAAGATTTATTTAGACATGAATATTCAAACAAAATTATGTTTTATTGTTCATAAAATAATTAACTAAAATATCATATGCAGAGAATTTATAATTTCATCAAGCATATATGAGCAAAACTAATCATCCTTCATCACGGTATGAGGGTAAAAATAAGGGAATGGTGACGAAAATCATATACATTAAAACAAATAAACAAGCAAATAAGAACATTCTACAAAAAGGGCACACGAATTGTCAAAAGCCATATGACATTTGCTATGAAAATATCATCTAAAGACCGGGGAAATCAAGAAGAATTGGGACATAACACTAAATCTGCCCATCCGAAATACTCTAGATGCAGATTGAGCATAGTTCGTGCATACATATATACATATTAATCAATGAAATTAATCAATTTATTCATAAATTGAATTGAGTAATTTACTAAATTGAATTGAGTAATCTATGGTGATTGCACGAATCTGGTACATAATTAATTAATAACATCATTAACAATATAATTAGATGTAATTAATCATTGCACAAATTATCTTAAAATCGTCCATAATTAATTTCTAACACCATTAATAACATCATTAGCAATATAATTAGATGTATATTAATCAGTTAACATTATAATCATCAATTACATATATTAAATAAAATCAAACTCTAAAAATAGAAAATGTGGATTAAACGGAAAAACTAAAGTTACTATTTCGGACATTCGGTGTCGTTATTATATAGTATATAGATATAGATAATGAATAGAAGAACATATAATTTATAGTAATATATTTACGCTAATTACATAAATTATGTTGATTAAAAATTAATGTCTAACATTAATATTAATAATATACTAATTATTGATAAACGAATAGGTGAGTGTTTCAATATATTTTAAAATAAATTTCAAGTATAATATAGGAATTAAGAACTATAATTTTAAAAATTTCATTAGTACTAAAATAAACAACTAAAATGGAAGAAAATAAATTTATTTTGGAAGGGCTTCATAAATAATTATTTAGTTAGTAGCACAGACTTGACTAAAATGTGAAGTATTCAACATCTAAGTTTCTAACAGAACAATTTTCTTTAAGGCAGTCGGTCACGCTCCTGCGTTGGCTACGTTACGTTTACTATTCATATTTTCTTCGCTATCTATGTATTTTATCTAAAATGATTGGTCAGTTTCATTACATTATCGCAATTGTATAAGATGAACGATCGTGTATCCAAAGTAAACAATAAATAAATGATCAATCCACATTACACTTTATATGTGATGAGGAATTGGAAATTTATAGGTATAAATTTTGTGTTAGTATTGGATAATTTCTACTGTCAAAATTCTAAACTTCGTACCAATATTTTTTCATTTTCAGAGGTTGTATTGTAAGTCTTTATATCTTTTGACTTTTTAAGAATACGGTTTTGATCTTCTTCAATTTTATTGGTGATATCTTCAAATTTATGTGTTGAGCATTTTCTTTTATTTAGTTTTTTCTCAAATACATCTCGTTCTTTCGAGAAACTTATTGAACATTACTTTTGTTGTTTATATCAAATTCAAATAAGTGCTCACAGTTAAATTAAATTAACATATTGATTCTTTGACCACATCAAAAAATATTAAGTGCTAGTCTAACTGATGGAAATACGTTTCTTTGACCACTTGTGGCCGTCTTAATTGAATTTCCATTGTGCTACCATAAGTTTAAAAAGCACAACATCTACCTCGAGCTAGGCTCTAGATACAGAATTATGTTTTTTCAATTCTCAGATATCATAATTATATTTTATCCTCGAAAACAATGAGAGACTATGCAAATATTTTATTAATTATATTAATAAAATATTATCATGTGAGAGAGGATGTAGTATACCTACATATTCTATGAAAATTCCACAAACTACTACAATCTAAAGCAAAAACTTTATTCCATCAAAACCATATCCTTCACTGAAACAAAGATGAAACACAAAAGAAATATCGTAAAATATACAAGATGTTTTACAATAAGATGAACCTATGATACTTTATCTCAATTTATTACACATAAGATTGGTAATTATGTTTTTCAAATGTATATTTTCATAGAGAAATATCTAATCAAAGATATAATAAGATCGTTTTGAATCATATCTAAGGGATTCTTGATTTGGACCAAGAAGTAATGTAACTCGATCATTATCAAACCGATCGCAATCTTTTTATCCGGAAGATCTCACTAGAGTGCCTTCTACTTATAATAGGTAATGAACTAGATCCCAATCATTCTCAACAAGTCCATAATTGAAGTGATCCCATTTTTTTCATGGGATCCGAGTAGAGATCAAAGATCTTGATAGACCAATCCGGCAGAACAACTCAAAAGATAAAGAAGTATCATTACTTTCTTCATGCTTGTTCCAAGTGCAAAGTACAATTTGTACAAATAAGAATCTCCTTCGTTACATGATTTATTCTTCATATAGATAGATATATGATATGGGGCAATTACTTAAAATTACATTTTGTGTTACAATCCTTCCTATCTGATAGAAAAAGATCTCATTCTCTTGAACTGATCTTATCTACGAAGAACGGACTTAACTTAATTATGTGATGCATACACCCACAACATTTCAAAAAAGAAATAGGATATACATATACACACAGCTATCCAAACATGTTAAGTTTGAATTGGGAAACTAGTGATGTCAGTTGTTTAAATTCATTTTCCAAAACTTTACTTTTATTTTTTGTATAAGTCCACCTAATCAATATGACAAAGTCGCCCTGATTCTACCATACACTTTCAAATCTTCTAACTTTTACCATTTGTATCAATTAACCCCTTCTCTTTTTTGGCCATTAAGTTTTTTTACTCTGTCTTCATTACGTTGTACACCGCATACGTCTCATTCTTGACTATAAACACATTTTTTTGTCATTTTTAACTTTGTTAGCCAAAAAATGAGGTAAAGTTCTAGTTAAGCCCCTTGAACTTAATTATGTTTTTGTATATTATGAAGAGCTTCTATATTTACTTTTGTTTTTTCCAAGATTTTTAGCCTACTTTAAGTCGGTCAAATTGAAAATTACTTGGATAAAAGATTGGTTCTTTTGTAGAATTTAGGACCAATGGCAATGGTCTCACTAGGAGTATATAAGGACTTAGGAAATTTAAAGTAAATATTGAAGAATTTAGATATAAATAAATGAGTGAGACCAGCAGTTTTTGACTCTTCAATCACCTTAAGGAAGAATTTCTACCATCCACACCTAAACCTTACTAATTAGATTTTATAGTCCATTACAATTGTCTCATTCGGTTACCTAATTAGTGGAATGATTATCTCATAACCAAAGATTATGGTTTCAAAACTCACAAACGTCTTCGAATTCCAAGTCGGAATACTCTTCATGGAAATCAATATGAAGTTTTGAAATAATCAATTTTTCTTTTAAAAATTGAAGTATACGATTTTTATTTGAGGTACCAATTTGAGGAAGATTAGCACAAATTAATTTAGGCGTGAATTATTTTTAAGAAAAATTGTCATTCGCTAATCAAATCTCTATCCAATTCGGCCGGACAGTCTACATTAGGTCCTAGATCCGTCCTACTAGTTATTGATCTGGTGGGCCTAAGCCCAACTAGCCTGACCATGGATCTTCGTTAAATGTAAACTATTAAATATTCATTAACGGTAAGCCTTTTAACAGGGTGTATATATATATATATAGGAGAGTTAACGTAAGAACATGAGAACCAAAAAATAATAAATTTGATGTGAAACTTGATGAATCCGCTTGGAATTGTTATTGAATAAAAAAAATAGAATTTTCGCCTTTCATGGGATTCGAAACCTTGGTTAAAATTCTAAATTTTTGGATTTAGTAACTTTCCCAACGGATTCATTAACTTTCATAGCAAATTCATTTTGTTCGTAAAGAATTTTCGTAGTTCTTAGTTTTCACGTTAAAATTGGTTCTTATTTGAACTTCACTATATATATATAGAGAGTTTGGTTCAAATGAGAACCATTCTTATCCTAAAAACTAAGAACCAAATGAATTCGTTATTAAAGTTGATGAATCCGATGAGAAAGATAATGAATTCAAAAATTTAGAATTTTTCACACGGGTTCGAATCCCATGAGTGGCGAAAATTCTATTTTTTTGGATTCAGTAACTTTCCCAACGGATTCATCAACTTTTACTGTGAATTCATCATTTTTTGGTTCTCACGTTCTCACAATAAAATGTTTCTCACGTTAACCTCCCTATATATATATATATATATATATATATATATATATATATATATATATATATGAATTGGTTCATATACATACCATTTTAACATACATAAATGAGAACAAATCATATCTATTAGATGGGTTGGACAAGTCCTTGACCGCTTGATCTTGTGAACAAGATCTTTATAGCGTTCAACGACCTTTGCGCACCAGTTGGTATTGACCATGGTCTCGTCCAGCGTATCATCCCAATAAAAAAATTTCTGCAAAAAATATATGATTACAACATCACTGGTGTCAAAGGTAAAAACATAAATGACTCCGTATAAACAACACGGACCTTTTCATCGAAATAAATCTGCTTGTACTCTTGAGACACCATTTTCCAATTGAAGCCGTTGTGGTTCATGAATTTACGGAATGACTCCGTAATCAAGCGTACTATATCATTGCTCGGACACAAAATGCTGCAATTTACAAGAATAAAGACATCATAATATTACTATATTATGATAAGCGAGACATCTGATAGATAACATACCATTCACAATGGCTATCTTTTCATCCTCCTCGACGGCCACTGCACTATCGCTCGAGCTACGCGAGTTGTGAGAGATGCCTCCATAGATTCTTCGAGCCCGGCGGTGATGGCGGCAACAGATATGAACCGGATGCCTCCGACACGATGACGAGGTACCTCGCCCACCCCGGGACATCTGCAAACAAAGGTAAAAAATGTTGCATTAAAATTTCACAAATAATACATATCATAACATTTTTTGTGCATACTATAAAATAAAACTTGTTCAGCTTGCATATAATAAATTCAAACCCTATTCATCGTCGTCGTCATCATCATCATCATCATCATCATCATCAAATGTATGATTGTCTTCTGACTCTGTCAATTCAACTTCATCATCCGTATCATCAGATGTCTCTTCAATGTCTATGAATGTACCATCAGGATGAACTAGTGTCGTGTCATCATCCACAACGGCATTAGTAATCGAACCAAATGCATCCTCTTGAAAGGGAGTACTATCGATCGCGGAACTCTCATCCGAGACTTCCACATTAGATCGAGCTTTAATCTTGCATACTTCCCACCACTTCTTCATAGATTGTCTTAAACTTGGATATGCACAATAGTATACTTGAATGGCTTGATTGGCGAGGATAAACGGTTCAAACTTGTTATATCTTCGCGTATGATTTACGAAACCAACTTGTACTGGAATGAATTGATAACCCCAATCGTGAAGGATCAAACCACTCACATCTAAACAATGTTGTGGTCTTCGTTGGTAGCTCAAGATATTCCAACTCACAAACCTCCAATAATCGCCCATAAAAAATCGAGTTCTTGAGTGTCTGTACCATAAGTTTCACCTTTAATGCATACTCCACTATTCATAGTTGATCTTTGTGACCCATGTTCTAATGTATGAAATTTGTACCCATTTATATAATACTCTGGGTACGTCTTAATTAGTGCTGAAGGCCCTTTGGCAAGAGACAATATGAACGGATTCATAATGTTGTTAGTATGATCTTTGACCTATTATTATTAAAAAAATCGATTAGAATGGCTAAACGTACATATTAAATATTAAATATTTTCTACTAATAATCATCATAACACTTACATATGCCTCAAACTAAAGCGGGAAGGCTCTTTCAATCGACCTTTGAATATCAGAGCTAGAGATAAGTGGATTTGATCTTTTCACATCATCGATAAATAAACTACATTCACATATATTTACGATCTTAGTTAATAATAACAATAACAATAATAATAATTAACAATGACTTTTGAGAAAAACACGACACTTACGCCATGTAAATGTCTGCAACTTCAACACAGTTGAGCAACACGTATAAACGAGCAGCATCATACTCTCTACTATCCAAATATCTCGTTGACATATTTCCAAAAGGTCTGCCATCTTGCTTGAAGATTTGAAGCATATCTGGATAGTCTTCGTGCCTAATCTCCACTTGACCATCATAATTATGATGCAAATCTCTAAACTTTGTTCTTACGTGATCATCAAAATAATACGAGCAAAATGTCGATATTTCTTCTACTAAGTAAGCACTACCATCGTATGATACTTATTTGGTTGACGGCTAACATCTGAATCCACAACATTGTCCATACTTGTGGTTGTCTCTCCTTGAAATATCCATGTGAAAATTTGGAACAAATCCAAATTTTGATAAGTGATGTCATACGATATCTTGCTTCGATAAGGTATATTCTTACACTTCTTACGGATACTCGATTTTCTCTCCATCCGCGAATAAAAGCGAGCACTAGCGAATTCAATAAAACTTTCAAGTCCATCTCGAAATTCAATATTTAATCCATCAACCGAACTAAACCTCTTATACATCCACTCACGATTGTCATTCATTCTTCAAGCTCCTAATTATAAATAATTAATTAAACATATTCACATTATATCATACATTCAATAATTCAACATATCAATAATCCTATAATTTACACTTAAGCATTGTGGCTCGACAACATTTAAATATATATAATTATCAACAAATCATTTAAACCATAATTTATTTCTATTATATAATCAACAAACAATATAGTACACAATTAAACAATTATAAACAACAATTATAATTGAATAAACAATTATAAACAACAATTGAATAAATTGAATACAATTAAACAATTATAATACAATCAAGCTCCTAATTATAAATAATTAATTAAACATATTCAACATAAGTATATAGTTAATAATCTCAACTATCCAACAATAATCTACACATATTTTCAATCCAACAACAATCTAGTTAGTCTCAAGCATCTAACATAAGTATATAGTTAATAATCTCAAGCATCCAACAATAATCTACACATATTTTCAGTCATCAAATCTCAATCGACCAACAACATATCACTATATTTTTACGATATCTAACCCGGACGACGGCGCATGGCGGTACCTGGCACTGGCGGCGGCGGCGGGGTGGGGGCGGGGCGGGGCACGGCGGGAGGCGAGGCGGGCGGCGGCGGCGGAATTGAAGTGTTAGGGTGCGAGTTATGAAATTTGGGGAAGAAACCCGTCATTATATTTTTAACGGCGGATTAGCAATGAACTTATCCGTCGTTATATTTAAAAGCGATAGCGACGGACTAACGGCGCCGACTTGATCGTTGAAATTCTCGCGGAAAAAAACTAATATTAACGACGGACACACTCCGTCGTTAAATTATGTGCAAAATAAAAAAAAGTAAAAAATCCGTTAATCTAACGACGGATACGTCCGTCGTTAATTTTAATGACAGACTAACGACGTATATTTCAGTCGTTACAATTCTCAGCGAAAAAAATAGAAAACTAATATTAACGACGGAATGTATTCCGTCGTTATAATTATTTCAAATAAATCATTTTAAAAATAATATTAACTACGGAAATAATCCGTCGTTAAATTAAGTGCAAAATAAAAAATAAAAATTTCGTTAAATTAACGACGGATCAACGACGGTTATGACTTAACGACGAACATAATCTGTCGTTCAATTATGTGCAAAATAAAAAAGTAAAAAATCTGTTAATTTAACGACGGAATTAGTCCGTTGTTAAATTTAACGACGGAGCAGCGACGGTTATTACGTTGTTAAAAGTTCTCGCGAGATATTCCCGTCGTATGCCGTCGTGGATTTGTTGCCAATCCGTCGTTAATAAAAAATTATTAAATTCGTTTGTATTCCGTCGCTAATCCGTCGCAGAATCACGATGTCTGTTGTTGTTCGGCTGTATTTTTGTAGTGACATGCATCCCATGACATTTTTTGGTTAGAAATACGATATTCCCATAAAGTAAGACGAAACTTGGATAATTTAGTATTTTAAGGGCGTCAATGTAAAATTTTAACTTCGATATGACTTATTTTACGAAACCCTACATTTCTATCATGGGATGAGTTATAATACAAATCCCCTTAAAATAAGAAATAAGAATTCATTTCCATCATCCATTTGCCATTAATCAATGGTTCAAGATTAAGTTATCACAACCTCTATAATTAAGGGACGGTTATTTTCGTAATATTCTGTAATTACCATTATACCCTGATTTGATTTAATCACAACCACACATCTTCAAAAATCAATGGTTCAAATTTGTTCTCATTTCTTATTTTTGAATGTGTTTTTATTAATTGAACCAAACTCTTTCTATCATATCTGAAATTTGTTTTGCTTAACTTGATAAGGGGTAACATATAATATTTTTTGGTTCAATATGAACAAGTCTGTAATTTAGTTGTGGCTCAATTCAACAGTCGATAGACCTAACAAAATTAGACTACAGATCAAAATGAAGCAATATATTTTTAGAGGAAACAAAATCATGTCTCCTTCATACAAATCAAGCGTAGTTATATGAAATTTAATTAATTGTAGATGTGAAACGTGATTTCATTTAATGTGGTTATGTGTGCAGAATGTCTTTTGCACGTGAAGTATTTAGTTTTGGAACAAAGCAGTAAAAATATGGACTTGCATATTCAAGAGATGTCGTACAAAAAACCAGAAAAATCTCTTTCAAAGTTTTAGACTTTTAGTCTAATGTTGGACCTTTTTCTTTTCTTCTTTCTTTTGTTGGTTCTGAAATACGAACTGAATTTGTCTACAATTAAGTTTCCCATATTCCACAAATACAAAAACATTGGTGGGGCCTGACCGTTGTAATTATAAATTAATATTTATGTAGGAATTAATTAGATTATATTAACTTTTAATTAAAATTGATTTATTACAATTATAATTAAAAAGGATGCACCTTACATCAATATTATTAGATTATATAATTCAAAATCGCATGAAGTTGAAACTATTGTCGGCGTAGTCAATAGTCATCATTGGACCTAAATAACCTTGGTAACAATCAATTTCGACGTTGTTGGAAATTTATTGCAATAGAATTGAATCACCTAATTTCAAAAGAACTGTAGCTTGAATTAAATGGAATTTGAAACAGAAATGTAAAGGAAGCATCGGCTCGATCATATTATACTTTGACCACGCTTAATTTGAAAACTAATGGAAATTTTCTTCTTCAACAACCCAATCAAAGACCAGTTCGGACTCCCCAAATCTACGCTATAAATGAATGTCAACTAACATAAAAAGAAAAAATGGATAATTCACCGAAAATAATACAATGTTTAATTAAATTTGCATTTTTACAAGATTTTTGAAATTTTGTAATTGTAACAACACCTTTTATTTTATTTTTTTGGAATTATAATATCCTCAATTTCTTAATATAATTCAAATTTGTCAAATGCATGCGTACCCTAATATTATGTCCTTTTAACTATGAACCAACGTAACTTTATTATTCGCCGTGTTGTAATTGCATAAAAAAGTTAATTGATAAGTCATGTGATAATTAAAATTTCAATTAGGCATCTTCTTGCTCCTACAATTAACCCTAAAGAAGTATTTCCAAAATATCCTTTTTTATCATAAATCTCGTATATCTTCCACGAATTAATGAACATGGTGTATCCATAACAAAATTCACCAAAATCAAAATAATTTTTTTGAAATGATATAATTCGAATATTTAGTTACATATATCATCAACGTAACTCAGCTTGGACAGGAATTTCCAGCAGTAAGAAAAATGCAAAACAATTAATTCCAGTCAACAAACAGCGTGAAGCTTCACGAAAATACGCGGTGCTTATCACTATAAAGAGATGAACCACTCCAGCAAATTACATGCATTGCAGCAAGAAATTTACAATTTACGAGAAAGAATCAATCTGTTCTTAAGTTCCATCCACACTAGAATAAGTTATCAAACTTCTTCATAATTTGAACACTAAATCCAAGATTAATGGCCTCTGCTAATCTTCACAATTTCGTGTCTGACCCGCTCGAGCTGGTTCAACTGTCGCCCAACTTCTCCCCAAGCATATGGGGCGATCTCTTCGTTTCAGCTTCCATCGATCATAATTATCAGGTAAAGTAGATTCTCCTATTTTATGATGATAGTATACTCGCGAATGTTATCCAATATATGCAGGAGTGAGCCAGAAAAATTTATTGATGGGGCTGGATTTTATAAATTTTGAGTATGAGATTTTGATAAGCTATTTCCTACTAGTCAATTTGAAGATGGGGCTTTTACCCAACAACTCGAACAAAAAATCAAAAAATTAACGATTTTATAAGTACAAAAAATAGTTTTTAAAAAATGATTGGCCCCTTAGTAGGAGCCTCTGAATATACGTGACGTCTATGAATAATATTGTGATAGACACGTAAAAGTAGTTGATAACAGAGGATCTCGCGTGGTATCTGTGTTTCTCTTCGTGCATGCATGTGTTTTTTTTTGCTTGGGGGGAATCACGTTCTTGATTGTTGACAGTTTTGTGGAGAAGAAATTGAAGAATTGAAGAAGGAAGTGAGGAAGATGATCGTAGGTACGGAGGCAAGCATGAGAGAGAAGTTGAACTTGATCGATAGCGTCGAACGCCTCGGGATTTCATATCATTTTGAAAAGGAAATTGACGAGCAAGTTCATATCATTTACCATGCATATCCAGAATTAATATTGAAAGATGACGACGATCTGCACACTGTTGCTCTGTGTTTTAGGTTGCTTAGACAACATGGATGCAACATTTCCACCGGTAATTAACAAAACTTGATATATATACTCTCCATCCATTAAATTCGCATGCGTTTAATTCGTTTTGATCCGTCACGAAAAATATTCACTTTTCTTTTTTGGAAACATCAACTTTACATTTTTACCCTAAATCTATTTGTTTATTTACAAAAAAAAAACCCACTTATGGCCCACCTTTTTACACTCAATATCCATTAATATATTCATTTATTATTCTCTTGGCACATCTTTTTATACGCACTTACTTTACACTCGTTACAATTTATTAAAATCAATGATTTTGATGGACGGAGGGAGTACTATTTATGCATGCATCAATAGAGTTAATATATCAAAATAGTCACTCTCATATTGTAAAGGTAAAAAATAACCGCAGAGATAAAAGAAGGACAAAATAGCCACCTTTTGTCTTGAAATACTGTTTTGCCTCTATTAACGAATTCAAGACTAACATCACGAGTTTAGAAGTTGATGGTCATGAGTTAGCCCTTTAGTTCATGACTAAACATATATTTTTGATCATAAATCACCCTATTTAAAGAGCAAGTCACAAGTTAATCTTTTCTTTTGTATCAATGGGTAAAATAGGAAGAGTAGTTATCTTATTTTATCATTTTTATGTTACTGGCTACTTTTAACTTTACTATTTTGAAGGCTATTTCATTAATTCACACTTGTGCATGTATAGGTATTTTCGAGAAATATAGAGATGGTGATGGGAAATTCAAGAATGATTTGAAGGACGATGCTGAGGGAATGTTGAGCCTGTACGAAGCTGCAAATTTGAGAACACACGATGAAGAAGTTCTTGGCGAGGCCCTCGTTTGCTGACGGCTCATCTCGAGTCCGTCGCTCCATTTTTGAGCTCTCCTCTCAAGGAGCAAGTCGAACACGCCTTGGAGCAGTGCACGCAACGAGGTGTGCCGAGGGTGGAGGCTCGGCGTTATGTATCTCTATACGAAAAGCATGAATTAAGGAATGATGCCTTGTTAAAGCTGGCTAAATTGGACTTTAATTTGCTCCAAATGTTGCACAGACAAGAACTTTGTGAATTGTCGAGGTATGTGTGTAGTTAGTGTGTGATTTGGTGGTGTAGATTGTGCTTAATTGTTAATGTGTTTGAATTAATTAATCTTGTTTCATGGTTATAGGTGGTGGAAAGAGTTGGACCTTGTTTCGCAGCTTGCTTATGCAAGAGATAGAGTGGTGGAGTGCTATTTTTGGACATTGGGAGTGTATTTTGAGCCTCAATACTCTAAAGCTCGAATTATGTTGGCCAAAACTATTGCTATGATTTCAGTCATTGATGATACATACGACTCCTATGGTACCGTTCATGAGCTTCAAATTTTCACAGACGCTGTAGAAAGGTAAATATTTCAATTTACTGTAAGGGGTAGAATTGCAAAAATGACATGACTTTAATTTTTATTAAAAAAACTATGACCTTTTACAAAAGAATAAAAGTCTTATGTGAGACTGTCTTCATAGACGCCATCTATTAAAAATCACAAATATGGCCCGGTCCCACAACTCCATTGTCAAAATTTTGACATGGATGATCCGAACTCGGCGTAGTTTTGATGCTTGGATGGAAAACAAATATTCTACGTAAAGTTTATGCGGATTTAGGTCTTTCATGTCAAAATTTTGAGTCAAGAAATCAAAGCACGAGCCATATTTGCAACTTTCGAAAAGGCGGGAGTTTTTAAGAAAAACTTTGAAGGTCGAGCCATTAATTTTGCAACTCACCAAACATCGAGCCATATAATATATAATTAACTCTATATATGATTAATGTTCTCAAATATATTGTTTCGTTTGTATAATCGGATGGGAGATGAAGGAAATACAGATCGCCGATTACATGAAGATAAGTGATGGGATATAGCCCAACCGAATGGGCCCACCTAACGAGCCCAAGCGAGCTGGGCCTAACATTGATATGTGCCCACGCGGTCGAGCCCAAGTCGGGCCTTAATCATTGCACAAGCCCAGCCTCCGGATCCGCCGGCCAATGGGAGGACGCCCAGCAAACAGGTCAGCGCCACCTCCACGTGGCGCCACGTAGATTTAACGGTCCGGCCCGGCCAATGGAGAGCACGCCAGAGGAAGAGTCACACCACGACCAATGGAGAGGTCGGCTTCCAGGGCAAAGTCAAGTCTGTATAAATAGAAGGAAAAGCGATGTTAGAAGGGTTAGCAATTCTTGAATACAAGCCAGAACAATACTCTACGAAGAGCGCTAGTAAAAGTATTGAGAATCATTCCTCCGTGGGCGTAGATCTCGTTAACGATCGAACCACGTAAAAAGCCCGAGTGTTCTTTATTGCTTATATAAATCTCGCACACTCACATAGCTAGATTCATCATTGGCGCCGTCGTGGGAAGATTTTGAACAAAAAGCTTTGTTTCTACAACTAAAAGGCGAGAACACGCACAACCCGCGCCCACGCCGCAACAACCGGCTGAGGACAACCAGTGGTCACTGCGTCATGAAAGGAGATCGCGGACGCCACGAGCGCCCACACTCCCGAGGGCAACATGGTAAACTCTTCCATACACCCTCGGGACCGGCCCCCAACGTAGGGAAGATGTCGACCTCAACGAGGACGAGCAAGCAACTCATTCGTCCCACGAGGTCCTCGGCCGAGCTGTGAGCGAGTTCCTCCCGCCAATCTTGGCCAATTCCAAAGCTTCTCAACCGGAGGACCAAAGGCGGGTCCTCTAGGCCCCGGATCAACACCACGCCCCCGCCGCCGCCCCCATCCAAAGCAGTCGGCGCTCACCCGGCGTGATAGCGAGAGAGCAGATCGCGCCCGACGCGCCGGAGCCGCTTCGCCGCGGCGAGCCGCCGACCTCATTCGCGAGCCGCCACGCGGGCGAGCCGCCATCAACGATCGCCCTCGCCATTCACGCGGCCGCCTCCACCTCGTCATGCCGACCAGAGTCGAGCGAAGCGAAGGAAGAAAGGCGAGTCGAACTCCCCGGAGGGGCGATAGGCGTCGCTATCGATCCCCACCCTCCCGAAAGAGACGGCAACGATCTCCGGGGTTCGACCGTGCGGAGAATCATCTCCCTTCTCCGGGGAGATCCAGACACGCCCCCGCCCGTGGTACGGGCACCCAATGTAGCGACCACGATGGCCTCGAGACCCTCCGACTTTCTTTTCGCCTACACCACCAACATGGCGAATCAAGGAATGGAAGATTTTCACATGTGTAAAATCTTCCCGAGTCTTGATCTCCAACGACGGCGTTGGTTCACCTCGCCCGCCGTAGCAAAGATACATCGCTTCCGGACCTCATGGATCGATTCAGTGGCGCTTTATCGTAAGATGCCGCCCAGCAGCCTTCCTCCGACCTACTCACAATCCGTCGAGGCGGGGACGAGGCGATGTCAAACTTCGCCTCGAGGTTCATCAAAGAGTCGCTCAAAATTGACGACGAAGAACGATCTCTACATCATCAACGCGTTCAGAAGGGATCCGACCGTGGCGAACAAAGAAATCACTGGGAGAAACCAAAGACGGCGAGTAAGCTTTGGAACACGGTGGACAACTTTGTCGAGGGAGACGAGTCGGATCGGAAGCGAAATCTGGGACGGCAAGTCCGAAAGAAAAAGCGGACGATCAAGTCGAGGCGCAGATCGCAGGAGCGCCGACCGAATCAAGAGAGGGCTGGAGTCTGGGCTGGGACCTCGCCCAACCCTCGCGGGCAGAGCCTCCCCGCTCAAATCAAGGGCGAAATATTCGAGCTCCACCGAGCTCTTCCCAAACCCGCCCATGAAAGGGGATCCAAGAAGAGGTCCACGGACGAGTATTGTGACTATCACCAAGGGTATGGTCACGATACCGAGGATTGCGTAAACCAGGCTCCGGATCGACGAGCTTGTTAAAGGAGGGCCTCAAGAAATACCTCGGACGGGGCCGCCAAGAAGCGAAGCGCAAAAGGAACTGGAGGTGGCAACAAGCTGGGCCGACCCGCGGCGACCCAACCCAAAGACGGCGAGGACGAAGGTCCAAACGCTATGGAGCAGGTCTACGTTGTTACGGATCGCCTCGGACGACGAGGTCGCCCACGAAGAACGATGCCGGGAGGCCGCCCTCAAGAGCCGAAGAACAAGCGACTCGGGATGGTGAGAACATAACGTTCTCAAGGAGGACCCGTGCCCAAGATCATGCCGCACCGGGACGCCATCACCCTACAGTGCGGTGGGCAACAAAACGCCCACCGGGTCTATATCGACATTGGGGCCTCCGTCAAGATCATCTTCCGTAGCTGTCTGGATAAGCTTGAGGTCGGAGGCATTCGGTGCTTCCGCGCCTCCCAGCCTACTGAGCTTCACTCAAGAAGCGATCCGGCCGAGGGGTCATTACCCTTCCGGTCACCGTGAGAGGCGGGCTCCCGTGTCGGTCACGTGGCCATCCGGTTCTTCCTAGTCCGGGCCCTCTCCGTACAACATTATCCTCGGGAGAGATTGGTCAGACGCCACCAGGCCGTCTGCTCGGTCTACCACCACCGTCAAGATTCCCACCCGGTGGGAGTGCTCAAGATCCGAGGGACCAAACGGTCAAGAAAAGAATGCCTACGGCTCAACTCAAGATGCGGCCTCGCCTGGGCATAGTAATTACAGAGCCCTGAGGCCGACACCCCGGATGACTGACCGGGACCTCCAACTATACGATGACGATCCTCGAGGGTCATCCAGTCGGCACCTGTGGCCCGGCGGACGTCCGGCGCACGTCATACAACCGAAAGAATATAGGGACGTGTTTGCTTGGTCCCGCCGATATGACCGGTGTCACCCGAGCTCATAACTCACCGCCTCAACATCGACCCGCCACCAAGCGGTCCGGCGAGAAGAAAAGGATATTCGCGGCGAGCGCGGCCGGTCATTAGGGACGAGGTGACTCAACTTCAAGGCCAAGATCTTGTTCGAGGTCAAACATCCGACACGGATGGCTAATCCATCGTGGTCCGAAGCCGGCGGAGGGTGGCGACAAGGTCGATTATACCGACCTCAACAAGCACGCGCCTAAAAGATTGCTACCCTCCCCGATATTGACAAGAAGGTGGAGGCCTGGTGGGCCACGAAATGTTGTTCACGGATCTATCTGACGGGTACCACCAAATCTGATGAGTCCGGAGGATGCACCAAAGCGCATTCATCACCGACGGCGTCTTCGCAGATCGAAGATGCCCTTCGCCTCAAGAACGCCGGGCCACTTACCGAGGATGGTGGATGCAACATTCAAAGACCACATCGGGAAGATCGTCGAGGTCTACGTCGACGACATAGTAGTCAAAGTCGAAACGGAGGCTGCGCGGCGACCTCGGCACCATCCTCCGACTCCTCGGTCGGCCAACCTCAAACTTAACCCCAAAATGCACTTTCATGGTAAAACGGGAAATTCTTGGGGTGTTGGGTTTCCAAGAAGCTTGAAGGCGAACCCCACCAAGGTAAAAACGGTGCTCGACATGCAAGTGCCAAAACCATTCATGAGGTCCACAAACTTACGGGTGCTGGCCGCCTCAAGAGGTTCCTCTCCGGGCCGCCGGTAGCAGCCCTTCTTTAAAATCTTGAGGAGGGCCCCTGACTTCGCATGGCGGGAAGAGCACCATCTCGCCTCACACACGGTGAAGGAGTACCTCGCCGACCGCCCACCTCGACCGCCGCCCAAAAGAGGCGAACTCCTCTCCTTGTACTTGGCGACCTCGGGACGAGGCAATCGCATCGGCATCGGACGCGGCCTGACGGTCGGCAGCCTTCCTATCTACTTCATCACCGAGCACTCAAAGGACCAGGAGACAAGGTATGCCGGCGAAAAGGTAAGATTGCGGTGAATGCTAGCGGCAGCTCCGACCCTACTTTCGTGCTCACTCCATCCAGTGCTCGACCGACCCACCCCGAGGCAAGTCTTGTCAAAACCGAGTCATCCGGACGAATAGCCAGTGGGCCTCGAGCTTGGCGAGCACGATATCTCGTACTCCCTGCACCGCCATAAAGCGGCAAGCCCTCCGATTTCTGGTAGAAGCCAGTTTATCGAGCTCGGTCCGACCGACGCCCACCTCGGTCATCCCACCCAGCGGAGGAACCGGACCCTCACCCACCGATGGTTCTTTGGCGGATGACGTGGGACGGGAGCCGTGCAAACGGGCAATGAGGCGGGCATTCTTCTCCTCGGCCCAGATAGCGGGGAAGTCACCCACGCACCCGGTTTACCTTCCCGACCACCAACAACGAGGTGGAGTACGAGGCCCTAATCTCCTGACCGCGATCGCTAGGAGCTAAGGGTGGATGAGATCCAAATCTTGGCGATTCGGTGTCGTGAACGGTGTTAGGCAACACGAGGCCAAGGAGGACCGAATGAAACAATATCTCGAGAAGCGAAAGGAGATGTTGACCTCGTTCAGTACTTCAAGATCCACCGAATCCCGAGGAAAATAGCCGGCCGACGCCCTCGGCAAGCTAGCGGCGTCGTCAACAAGTCCACCGGTGGAGGAGGTCCGTTCGAAGCATAGCGAGTCCCACGTCGGCATCATCACCGAGATAGAGCCGAATGGATGTCTCCAAGGCCTACCCGAACACGGCGACTACCTTCGGATCGGCTCGAAGCCAAAAGATGATGGCAAAATCCGAATATCTCATGCATGAGGCGACTCACGGAAGTCTTACCTTCAACCCTCCCGAGATGCCTCGGGCGGAAGAAGCCGACTATGTGCTCAACGAAACCACCGAGGGTCTTGTGGAAGCCACATCGGGTCGCGAGCACTTTCAAAGAAGACGCCGAGGTCGGGATACCACCGCCCACCGCAAGATCGGCCGAGCTCGTCAAGAAGTGCCCAGTGCCGATCCACTCCATACGCGGTCGAGCGCCTCGATCCGAGCGGGCCGCAGAGCCCGCGTGGCCTTTCATGCGGTGGGGATCGACATCGAGGCCCATTCGACCGAGCACCGTGTCGGCTTCGATATTTAGTCGTAGCCATAGACTACTTCACAAAATGGGTCGAGGCCGAGCCACTTTCGAGCCTCACGAGCAGAAGGATTCAAGCCTTCGTGTGGAAAAATATAGTCTGCCGCTTCGGCATCCCGCACATCCGGTCTCGGACAATGGCACCGGTTCGTTGACAAAACTTCAAGGAATGGTGCGAAGAGCTTCAGATCGATCAGCGCTTCACCTCGGTCGCACACCCGCAAGCGAATGGTCGACCGGTGACGAACCGCACGATCGTGCAAGGATTGAAGAAAATTGGACCGAGCTAAAAGCGATCGGGCTGAAAATCTCCTCAAGTCCTCTGGTCCCACAGACCACACCACGGACGCGTCACGGAAACCCCTTTCACCGGTCTCACGGCACCGAGGCCGTCATACCGGCCGAGATCGGCGCCAAGCCCTCGCACTCTCCACTTCGACCAGGCCGGGAACGAGGAAGACCTGCGGGCCAACCTTGACGCCCTCGAGGAGAAGCGAGAGCTCGCCTTCATAAACGAAGCCAAGTACAAGAGCCAGGTCGCACGCTACTACAACAAAAGAGTAAAGGCCTCCGTGACCCAAGTGGCGACCTCGTCCTACGGAATAATGAAGCAAGCCGAGCCGAGCGTCTTAACAAGCTTGATCCGACATGGGAAGGACCCTACCGCGTTCACGAGGACCTCGGCAAAGGGGCCTACAAGCTCGCCCACTTGTCCGGGGCACTTATTCCCCGAACCTGGCACATAACTCATCTAAGGAGGTATTTTACATAGCTTTGATTTTAGATCGGTGACATGTTAGCCCTCCTATTGTTTTGGTCGATATGCGATCTTTGTTTACTTGTTTAATAAAGCGTTTGTTTTCTAATGAGTATTTCACTTCGTTCGTCTTACATCTATGTGAACATCCGTTCGGATATACCACATCTAAACCTTCACGAGGGGCGCCCTACGAAGATGAAAATCCCACCAAGTAGGGTAGCGTACAGATTACCCATTAAGTTGGGCGTCTACACAAGCAGCATACAGATTACCCATTAAGTTGGGCGTCTACATGCAAAGCATACAGATTACCCATTAAGTTGGACGTCTACATGCAAAGCATACAGATTACCCATTAAGTTGGACGTCTACATGCACGCGACATCCAGACCGATCTCGCCAACTCATACCCCTTTATTTGGGAAGATATGCACTCCGGTACAAAGTCTAAATGCATTAACGACTACAAACAAAGTACCAAGACATATACAAGACAACTGGGCTTCAGAGCTCGTTTATACCCTTTATTTGGGAAAATACACACCTATGTATACAGTATAAAAATATTTACGACCAAAACGAAGTCCTAAGTTATGTTTGTACCTCTCGAGGAGGAAAATATACACTTGACGAGTCTAAATACATGTATATCTACATACAAGGTCCTATACTATACATAGCCTCATTCGAGCTTAGGGCTCGCCCGCCAGACCGGCCAAGCTGCACCAATTCTCACAAAATCCCGGGCCGACGATGTATGCTCGAACGAACTCGGTGCCTTCGACCCGGTCGATGAGGCGGAATCACCACGGCCTGCTCCCGCGCTCGGCGCGGGCTCTGAGGCAGCCAGGGACAGGAAGCATCGACCTGTGGTCACGCCCGGCTCGAGGACACTCCGAAGTGGCGGGCGCAATCACGGGCATCCGGGCGGGGGCGCACCGAGGTCACACCCGACCCACGACCGGACACGGGCCGTGTGTGACTCGCCCGCCCGGCTCTCTCGCCGACTGAGGTCCTCGGTCGCCGCCCGCTCCCGAGGATCCTCGGATAATCGCCCCTGCCGGACCCATCAACCTCAAAGACTACGGCATGATCGGGAGCCGCCTCCTCCGCCGGTTCTTCTATGATCGGGTCGGCAGAGCCAGCCGTTGCCTCGCCACTCGCCGGGCATGCGGCGTTTTCGGACGATGTCGCACATCTCCATAAACTTCACCACGGAGTTGACGAGCTTTGAACTTCTTCTTTGTTGGGCCCTTCCTCATCCCTCAAGACCATGCCTCCGCCAAGACAAGCTACGGACTCGGTCGTCGGCTTCGGATATGGTAGTCCCACCAGCGCGGCGGACTGCCCTCTCGTACTCTGCATGCTCCTCCGACAACCAAGCGAGCTTCTCCGCAGTCAATTCAAGCTGTTCCTCGCACTGCATCAAACGTCCGTGGATAGCGTCGGCAGATATGTCCGCCCCCTGGACTCCGCCCTGCGCGACCTTCAACTTCAGCGCCTCGTTCTCGGCCAGGAGGCGGGCCACCTCCCGATCAGCCTCGGTCAACTTCTTCTTCAGTTCGGAAGAAGACACCGAGCTCGCATCCATGGCGGCCAAAACTTGGGTCAGCTCGGCAGACCGACTCCTCCAAAATTGCACCTCCTCGTCCTTCTCGGCCAGGGCACCTCGGACCCCTTTCAGCTTGGCCAGCAATTCATGGTCGAGTCCCAAGTATTGAGATGCAGAATGCTATAAATAAAAAGACAACACAAGTCTCAGAAAGTGATAAACATTCTTTTATTGCATACGAAAGAATTTATTACAAGGGCTCAGGGTCCTATCGACCCCGGCGATTCAACCTATTACAATCGGCCCACTAACCTCGGCCCTCTCTCCGGACTCGCCGGCCCCCTGCTCCCCCTGCCGTTCCTCCGGCTGCTCCTGCTCTTGCGGCTGCGGGTCGACCTGAGCCGACGAGCTCGGCTCCTCCTCCTCCCCCTCCTCAGCTTCAGCCCGGACCTCGGCAAGGAGCTCCTGAAGCTCGCGATCCTCGTCCACCCTACACTGGGCGACGACCTCAGCAGTCAGTAGGGTAGGGCTGGATGCCAGAGCCTCCAGCACTGGGAAGGAGTCAGCCCCGTAGATCACCCGGGCGTAAGCTTTGTCCATCTCTCTTGGGTCGACCTCGGTCCACCCATGCTTGACCTTGTCAAAATCAGGCATGGCGGCCGCCAGCTTCCCCAGGTGATCCGACACCACCTTCGGCTTCAGCACGGCGGCGAGATCGGCAATAAAACCCGAGAAGCTCTCCGACTCGATGAGCCGGTGGCGAGGCCCTCAACAACGGTCCTCGGTCGGCCACCAGACCTCTCGTCGGCGAGTTCCTTCTTCGCCCCGGCCAGCTCCTCCTTCAGCTCCTCGACCTCCCCCCGGGCGGCCTCCAGCGCCCAGTGCCTCTTCTTCAGAGCGGCTTCAGCAGCCACCCTCCGGCCTCGGCGGCCTGGCGGGCTCGGCTTCGCCAGCGCCGGCCCCCAGCGGTCTCGACTTCCGCCTCGCGGCGGCAAGATCCCGTTCAGCGCCTCTTGCGGGGTGAGCTCTCGGCCGACAAGCGGCGGCGACCTGCGGCTCCCCAAAGCGGCCAGCTGCAGGCCCCATCATAGAGCTCCCACCGAAAAGGAGATGCACAAGTCGGTCACCGATCATGGCAAACAAATCTAAAAAAGGTTTCACGTACTCGGGGAGGGACGCGACCAAGCTGGGGCGGTACCCGTGCTCAGCGGACCCCGAGGCATGACTCAAGCCGGGTGGACCCGGCCAGCCCACCCATCATCGGTGCCCGTCTTTGTCCGCCTTCGGGCCCCTACTAGGTCCGGCCCGCCTGCTTTTTCTTTGCGGCTCCACCTGCCGCGATGGTGAGCCCACCTCATCCCTCAACCTCGCTGCGTCAAAAGAAAGAATACATTAGCACGGTAAAATAAGACAAATAAGGACTAAGAAAAGGGATGCCTCACCCCGTCCGGACCCGATCCCGAGCGCTTGGGCGAAAACACTCAGCCCGGCCTTCTTCAGATCGTCCTCGGTGTAACTTATGGATAAGACCTCACCAACGTTGCTCAACGATTCCTCCATATGGCCCAAGGGCTTGATTTTCGGGTCCACCAGCGTGCCGATACCCCACTCATACCTCGGCTGCCCCCCGGCCCGAGAAAGAAATACCTATTCTGCCAATGGGACACCTTGGAGGGGACGGCTACCTTAAATTTCAGCCGGGGTGACAGATAGTACACCCCTCCTATGGTCTTCACGCTAAAAAAGCGCATCAATACCTCGAAGGTCAACTCCTCGGCAACGCCATAACAAGAGAGCCCCAGCCCCACCAACGACCTAATAGAGTTCGGAGTCAATTGACAGATGGGGATCTGGAAATACTCTTGAAGGCTAAGATAAATGGGGACGAGGGTACCTAAGACACGCCTCAAAGCGCCTACATAGACAAGAATAAACCCTCCGGAGGGCCATCGCCTATCGGCCGGGCGGCAGACACCACCACGCCTCCCGAATCCCAGATTCTCACAACCTCAAAAGTTCCTCCAACGTCCAATCCGACCTCGCGCCCACCTTCGCACCATCCCATACGAGAGGATACCATGGATACTAGAACTCGATTTCACAGACCTACCCAAACCGTTGTAACACATATAGTCTCTTACACCGACAACTCACGCCTGTAACCCGACGCGGAAGGGAACTTTCGGGCGAGAAGAAGATAAGAAAACATACTTACTTTTTAGGCGAGTAAACGGCTACTTCAAATAAAATCGGCTCGAAAATCTCTCACAAATTCTCTCTCGAATTGTTAAGCGTCGAAGAAGAAAGTGAGCGATTGCCTCTTTTGCGCCTATTTATAAGACTAGGGGCGCCTGCAAATTGCCGTTTCAAATTCAACACGTGCCTACACGTGATTGGATGTGCGTTACACGCGCGCACGCTGTTCGAGCGCCCAACTACCGCCTGGCGCGTCTGACGTACGCCAGGATAGGACGGGCCGCCAGTCTGACCTAGCAATCATCATACGGACCCCGGCGTCCTCTAGATGGCGGCGCCTCAGGTCGCACCCCGTCCTCCCCACAAATGTCAAGGAAATCCACATCGGACCTCCGCGCCCTGTCAGACACCAGATCGGACCTCGTCCAACCAGATCGGACCTCGGCCAACCGGATCGGACCTCGGCCAACCAGATCGGACCTCGGCCAAACAGATCGGACCTCGGCCAACCAGGCCGCAGAGTCTGCGCGGCCCGAGACACACCACGGCATCCCCGAAAAGGGCGGTCGCTCAGGTCGAACACCGGGAGCCACCACAGGAGTAATACCACTACAGACCGCACCTCGGCATAACCAACGCAGAGGCGCGTCATCCAGGTCGGACTTCGACTTCCATCGGTGCCACATCTTTCTCCGAGCGGCGGACAATAAACAACCCAACTCAGATCGGCACCAGAAGACCCTCACATCCAAGAAACAACTTCAGCCAAGCCACACCTCACCTCGGCGAAGCGCTGTCTTCACTCCACCTCGGCCTCGCTGTCCCTCGGCTATTCGGGGGGGGCTATGATGGGATATAGCCCAACCGAATGGGCCCACTGCGAGCCCAAGCGAGCTGGGCCTAACATTGATAGCGAGCCCACGCGAACGAGCCCAAGTCGCCTTAATCATTGCACAAGCCCCAGCCTCCAGAACCGCGCCGGCCAATGGAGAGGCGCCCTGAACCAAGGTCGGGCGCCACCTCCACGTGGCGCACGAAGACGAACGGTCCCGGCTCCGACCAATGGAGAGCACGCAGAGGAAGAGTCACACCACGACCAATGGAGAGGTCGGGGCTTCTGGGCAAAGTCAAAGTTGTCAGATAAATAGAAGGAAAAGCGATGTTAGAAGGGTTAGCAATTTCATTGAATACAAAGGCTTGTAACCAATACTCTGCATACGAAGCGCTAGTAAAAGTATTGAGGAATCATTCCTCCGTGGACGTAGATCTCGTTAACGATCGAACCACGTAAAAGCACGAGTGTTCTTTATTGCTTTATATAAATCTCGCACACTCACATAGCTAGATTCATCAATAAGCTACAAAGTTCTTTTAGAACTCTACGATCAATCTGAGCAAGAGTTAAAGCTACAAGGAAGATCATTTGCGGTTAATTATGCAAAATCCACAGTATGAACCGCTGTTTTTATTAAAAATTCCAACTTTTAACATTATGATCAGCAAAAATTAATAATTGAGTTGTTACATATTTGAAACAGATGCAAGAGATCGTGAGAAGCTACAACATGGAGGCGAAGTGGTTCATCGAAGGTTACATGCCTCCATTTAGTGAATACATGGCCAACGGCTTCATCACAAGCACCTACTACTTGCTCGCCGCCACATCCTTCCTCGGCGTCGCCTCTGCAACCAACGAGGCCTTCGATTGGCTCATCAACAAGCCGAGGATTCAAGTAGCTAACGTCACTATATGTCGTGTTATTGATGACGTGGCAACTTATGAGGTATGTGTAATATGTTAAATTTAGACAAAACACAAGAACTCCGTTGTCATAGGTACGAACTTTTTAAAGATGTCAATTGTTCTAAAGAAAAGTGTCGTTTATTTTCACCTCTAACTAGAAATTCAATTATATATTCTACAGAAAAGTGTCAATATTAATTTATGCCTGTATGTGTCGTCACATGAGTCCACCTCTAGACAAAAATCACAAAATATAAGTTGTGACAATATATCTGTGCAATGTGTCATTTTTTGTAGGTTGAGAAGAAAAGAGGGCAAAGCGCGACGGGCATCGAGTGCTACATGAAGGATCATGGAGTGTGTGAGGAAGAGGCAATGCAGGAGTTCAAGAAGATGGCTGAGAATGCATGGAAGGATATAAATGGTGAGATTTTGAAGGAGAAATCGGTTTCAATGGAGATTTTGAAGAGGATTGTGAATCTTTCTCGATTGATCGATGTTGTGTACAAGCATAATCAAGATGGCTACACTCATCCTGAGAAAGTGTTGAAGCCCCTCATTACTGCATTGCTCGTCGACTCATTCCATTAATCTTGAGACGCCGTCGTTTCATGCATGGCTTATTTTTTTTATTTTTTTAGTACACTACATTTAATTCATTAGGAAATTCATTTGTGTTTGTAATGGTTACGTTTTTCATTTGGTGTGTGGTTCAATAAGTAGAAGTGCATTTTGTATTCTGAATAAATGTATGCATGATTCATTTAAGCTGAATAAAATTGATGCAACATTATTTAATTTTACCTTTGATTTTTCTGTATGTAGTGCGTGGGTATGCGTAAAGTACGTCAGATGATCAGCATTTGTATGAACTAACATCGGTATGTATTAATTATATGTGCCGATCATACAGTAACAGATACAGTTTTTGGAATATTTAACTTGCACTAGTCTAGATATTATGAACTAAAGATTTGTAATGATTCATTTGGATTAATTAATCCTAAACGCATATAGCTTTCACAAGGAGAGTCGAAGTATTTCTCATGCATTTTAAATTTAGGTTAACATTTAAAACAATCATGTAACAAAAGGAATTCAGTTTGGTATCAAGTAAATTAGTGCAAATAACTTTCTACGTAGGAAGTCTTCTTTATATAAATCACCCTTTGAAAGATTATTAAAAACAAATGATAAAAAAATCATTCTAAGACTTTTGATACTAAACCCAAGGAAATTAAGTGTTTGTATATTGTTACAAAAAGATACTTTCTCCGTAGTTCCCCACCCAAGGAGAACGGTTCATTTCTTTTCGAAACGGTTATTTAGGATAAATGTATAAAGTGATAAAAATAGGTAGGTCCCATAACTTTGAAAAAATAATTATTTCCTAAAAAAGAAAGCATAATCTTGGATGGAGCGATCGAAAAAGAAATCTGAGATCATCTTGGTAGAAAATGAGGGGTAGAATTTTGAATTATTTTCTCACTTTAATTTATTCATCTCATTTTATGTATTGATTATTTTTCTTTTCACGGTCCTACAAAAATAAAATAAAAAATTAGAGGTCAAATAAATTTGACACCAAAACCATGGAAGGGGGCGTGACGTTCTCTGGTCTAAAGTTAGGTTCTGGAATTTCGAAGGCAAAGCCTGAAGGGTAAGTTTGACCCGGCAATGCTATGCATATCCCTTTTACGATTTCACCACGCGGACCTCATAATTTTTTGCTTTTTTTTTTTGTTTTGTTTAAAGTATAATTACTTTATTTCCAATCATGGTTGGATTTAGCTATTGTTTTTTTGTCAATTAATACAGAAATTTTAAAGGTTGCGTCACGGTTGACTCGAACCCTGGCGCCGGCTTCTAAGATTAACCACTCTACCACTGCGCCAACACACACACAAAGTAGCTATTGTATTGTTAGCACAAGTAAATGACATAAAGTAGTGGATGTATGTCCTCAGTAACATATTGTAATGTTCTTGACAATATGTTTTTGGATATATTTTAATGGACGATGGTTGAAACTCAATATTAGATTAAGATTCAGTAGGAGGTGGATATTGTATTTATGAAATGAAATTAAATACACGATAACTCTAGATATCATATTTTCATATACATCACTATCGTTGGGGATCACCATTATCAAGATCCTCATGATGGGATCTCACCTTTTATGTCTAAAATTAATCTTAAAGAGTTAGGAAAGCAAGTGGGGATCTCGAGGATCTTATTGTTTTAGAAAAAAATGATAAGTACTAATGTTTTAGATAAATAACAAGATCCCAATAGATGTGGTTGTCGGGGTTTAGTTAAAACCAAGATCCTCGTTGATGGGTATCTTGATTATTATTATATATTGGGAAATATAATTTTCAATTTAATTTAATGAATTTACTTTTACTAATGTAATATTCACCATAATGATTTTTATTTATTTTATTTTTATTCAATTTATTATAATTTAATTTATGTTAATAAAACTATGTATTTAATTCATTACCACTCATAAAAAATAAATATAAAACATTTCAAAGTAAAACAAATCACAATACTGAAAAGAAAAACAATAATTAAAAAAAAAGAATCACATATATAAATTACGAACTTGTAACCAAAGGATAAAGGGATGATGATTTTGTATATTAAGATCCCAATCGGTAGGGATCTTGTAAATTTGAGATCCCCATTGATGAGGATGTTGTATAGTATATGGTACCATAATATGTAATATAGTATATGGCATCACATCATAATTTTATATTATGAAATATTAGTTTATCTTTTTTATTAAGATCCCCATCCGTAGGGATCTTGAAAACTTGAGATCTTCATCGGTAGGAATATTGTATCTATTCAATAAAATTGAACACACGATAACTAAGGTGATCATATTTTCATATAAAATAAGATCTCTATCGATTGGGATCATCATATTAAGATCCTCATGGATAGGGATCTCACCTTTAGGTCTAAAATTAATCTTACTAATTAAGAAAGCAAGTGGAGGTCCCGCTCTATGAGGATCTTATTTTTTAGAAAAATTTGATATGTATTCATGTTTTAGGCAAATAACAAGATTCCAATCAATGTGGTTATCGAGTTTAGTTAAAACCAAGATCCCTATCGAAGGATCTTGGTTATTACTCTTGGAAATACAATTTCAATTTAAATTAATGAATTTCGTTTACTAATGTAATATCCATCTTTATGATTTTTATTTTATTTTATTTTTGCTTAATTTACTATAATTTAATTTATGAAAATAAAATTATGTATTCAATTCACTTGCCACTCATATAAAAATAAATATATCAAAGTAAAATAAATCATAATCTTGAAAAGAAAATAAGCAATTTTAAAAAAATTAAAAAATCACATATATAAATTACGGGCTTGTAACCAAGGAATAAAAGGACTATGTAAATCTTGTATATTAAGATCTCCATTGGTAGGGATCTTATAGTAAATGGTACCACAATATATACTATATTAGTATATGATATCACATAATTTTTATATTATGATTATTTTTTTCTTGTTTATTAAGATCCACATTTATAGGGATCTTGAAAACTTGAGATCCCCATGGATGAGGATGTTGTATTTATAAAATGAAATTAAACAGGAGATAAGAGGATGATATTTTCATATAACCTAAGATCCATATCGATGAGGATCATCATTATTAAGATCCCATCGATATAGATCTCACCTTTTAGGTCTAAAATTAATCTTACAGAATTAGGTAATCAAGTGGGATCCCCGCTCTATGGGGATTATATTTTTTTAGAAAATTTTGATATATACTCATGTTTTAGGCAAATAACAAGATCTCAATCAATGTGGTTATCGTGATTTAGTTAAAACCAATATTCTCATTGATGGGGATCTTGATTATTACTATTGGGAAATACAATTTTCAATTTAATTTAATAAATTTACTTTTATTAATGTAATATCTACCTTTATGATTTTTATTTATTTTATTTTGCTTAATTTACTATAATTTAATTTATGTTAATAAAACTATGTATATAATTGATCACGCCACTCATAGAAAATAAATATAAAACCTTTTAAAGTAAAATAAAGTAATCTTGAAAAGAAATATCAATAAAGAAAAGAAAAATAGAGAAAAATAGAATCACATATATAAATTACAGTGTTTTGAATCGATAAATCTAGTATACTTTAGTGTACGAGATTTAGAAAAGCGATAAAGAACAGGAGTTTTACGTGGTTCGATCAAGACAGATCTCGTCCACGGAGGTGATGATCCTCAAGATGTTCACTATAATTCGATTACAATGATTATCTCCAAGAGCTCTAGTGTTCAGTAATTTGCTAACACTTTTACCTCCAATCTAACTCCTATTTATACACAAACGTGGATCTCGCGTGGATCCTTGATTGGCGGGCTCACGATCATTCCATAACTGACAATGATCTTCACCATAATTACCCACGATTTCCGCCATAACTCCACGATCTTGGCTCTTAATTCCCTCTTAATCAGGGTTTTGACTTCGTCTTTATTAGGGTTCAGAGGATGGGTTTTGGGCGCGACCATGTAGGGCCATAGGTCAGGCCCAGCTTGTTTGGGCCTGCTGGTGGGCCTGAGAGGTTGAGCCATATCCTATCATAGCCCCCCCCGAAAAGTCGAGGAATAGCCATGCCGAGGTGAAGCGAAGAATGTGCTTTGCCGAGGCGGGATGTTGCTTGGCTGAAAGTTGTTCGCTGAAGGATTTCGATCTCTTGCTGCAAAGGGAAGCCGTATTATGACCCGGATAGCGGTCTTGTATAGGTTATACCGAGGTTTGGTCTGGAGCGGCTTCGTCCTTCTGGAGGACGTTGAGGTCCGAACTGAATGGAGAACCTTTTGTAAGGGGCGACGTTCGTTGGCAGGAAACCGAAGTCAGGTTTGGGTAGCTGCTTCTTGAAGAAGGAAGAGGTGCGATCTGAAAGGCTGCCTCTCTGGAGGATGTCGATGTCCGACCTGAATGGCCTATGCCGGGCTAAGGTGGACATGGGCGTAGTCCGAGGTCCGAACTCAATGTAATCATTACGCGATCCGATAGAGTACGTCATACGCGCCAGGCGGTAGTTGGGCGCTCGAACTGCGTGCGCGCGTCGATTACACATCCAATCGCAGATAGGCACGTGTGATGAATGGAACGGCAGCTTTTAGGCGCCATTCGTCCTATAAGTAGGTACAAATGAGGCAACTGTTCATTTTCTTCTTCGACGCTTTACTCCAAAGAGCATATCTGTAGAAATCTTCAATTCCTCTTTCAAACTTTGTTGAAGAAGTCGGGTATTTTGCTTCGGAAAAAGTTAGTATGTATTCTTCATCTTCTCATTCCTCTTCTCACTCTGATAATTCTGGTTCGGTTTCGGGTTCTGGCCGCCCAGATTCCAATGTGAAGGATTATATATGCCACAACCGCCTAGGTAAATCCATAGGACTTAGTTCTAGGGTTCCGCCGGTGTCTTCGGTATGGGACGGCCTCAGGATTGGCGTGGCGAGGTCAACTTTAACGACAAAGGAACTTTTGGAGGTTGCTGAGAAATACCATATTCCGGAGGATGCATGGTGGTGCCTGCCGAAACCCAATGATAGGGCGATGGCCCCTCCGGAGGGGTTTATTACCATTTTTGTAGATAGTTTGATAGCTGGGCTTAGGTTTCCTTTCGCCCCTATTTACCTTAGCTTTCAAGAATATTTTGGGATCCCAATATGCCACGACCTCGAATTCTATTAGGTCGATAGTTGGGCTAGGGCTGGCCTGTTGTGGCATAGGCGAGGAGTTTTCTTTTGAAGTCTTGATGCGCTTTTTTAGCATCAAGTCTATAGGAGGGGTGTATTATCTGTCACCCCGCCTGAAGTTTAAGATAGCATCCCCCTCAAAAGTATCCCATTGGCAAAATAGATATTTCTTTCTGCGGGCTGAGGGGCATCCGAGGTATGAGTGGGGCCTCGGTACGATGAAGGATGTGAAAATCAATCCCCTGGGTCCCATGGAGAAGATGTTGAACGATCTTGGTGAGGTATTATCGATCAATTATACCGAGGATGACTTGAACAATCTTTGAAATTTGAGTGTATATAGGTCGAGAAGTGCGGCAGATCCGGTGCGATCCGGGTGAGGGCCACCTTCTTCTTTTTATTCTTCCCTCGTCTTATGTCGTTGTGCTAACGAAATTTTTATTCTGTGATGCAGTGAAGATTGACCCCAACAGAGAAGTAGTGATAACGGGTTCGACGCGCCCTGCACCATCTGAGCAAAAGGAGCCGTCGAGGAAGAGGATGAGGCGAGGCGAGTCCACCCAGCAGCCCGTGGTGGTGGTGGACACCTTGAGCGACCTCGACGGGCCTCAGCGACTTGAACCCGGCCCGGAGATCGAGGTTCATGGCCAGTCCTTGCCTGAGGTGCCGGCTTCCAGTACTCCTTTTCCTTCCCGAAGGTATAAGTCGCTACTCTTCTCCTTTGTAACTTTTTGTTACGCGTTGCTAACTGTTTTATACTCAGGATGCGGCCTCGGTGGCAGGTGAGATGCAGCGCATGATCGGATTTGTTGTTGAGAGCGCCTCGCAATACGAGGCCGTGAAGAGAAAACTGGCCGCCACTGAATCCGAGCTGGACGCTGCCAGGGCGGATGTTGAAGTTGCAAAGGCTGCCAGGGCGGACGCTGAAGTTGCAAAGGCAGCCACTGATAGCGCCTTGAAAAAGAAGGACCGGGCTTTACGGGCGGCCCGTGCCGAAGTGGAAAGCGCCCAGGAGGAGGCTGCCGAGGCGGAGAAGAAGCTGGCTGCACAGACAAGTGCCTTGCTGGCAGGGCAATGACCTATGTTGAGGGCCTTCGCCAGCAGGCTCATTGAGTCGGAGAGCTTTTCCTCCTTCATCTCCGACATGGCAGCTGTAATGAGGCCGCAGGTGATATCTGCCCACCTGGAGAAGCTGGCGGCCGAGAGACCTGATTTTGACAAGGCCCAGCACGGTTGGGTTGAGGTCGATCCTCGGGAGGTGTGTATGAATTATGCCCGCATAATCGCCGGGGTGACTTCCTTCCCCGTGGTGGATACCTTGGCATCTTCTGCCTCGCTCCTGACGGCGGATCTGTTACTCAATGCAAGGAAGATGAAGACGTAGAGCTTCAAGCATTCCTTGCTGAGGTGAGAGCCGAAACCGAGATGGCAATGCTGAGCTCGGACGTCCCTTCCGAAAATCGGCAGTCTTTGGAGGAGCGACGCAGGTGGCACAGCAGGAGGTCGGTGAGTCCGGTAATGAGCCTGAGGTCAGTTGACCTAATGTAATAGGCTGATTTGCCGGGGTCGATAGGACCCTGTGTTGTACGAACTTTTGTTTAAATAATAGACACATCTTCTCAAAATGCCTTTTGTTGTTTATTTCTAGCCTTCCACATCTCAATACTTCGGACTCGATCATGAGCTACTAACAAAGCTGAAAGAAGTCCGAAGTGCTCTGGTCGAGAAGGATGAAGAGGTGACGTACTGGAGAAGTCGGTCTGCCGAGCTGACTCAGGTTCTGATCGGCATGGATGCCAGCTCGGCATCGTCAGCTGAACTAAAAAAGAAGTTGCATGAAGCCGACTGCGAAGTGGTTCGCCTCCTGTCTGAGAATGAGGCATTAAAGTTAAGGATCACACAACTCGAAGCCCAGGGGGCTGATTCGTCTGCTGATGTGATCCAAGGAAGGCTGATGCAATGCGAGGAGCAGCTCGAGCTTACGGCAGAGGAGCTGGCTCGGATCTCGGAAGAGCATGCAGAGTATGAGAAGGTAATCCGCCAGACTGGAGGAACTACTATATCTGAGGCCGACGACCGAGTTCGAGCTTCTTTGGCGGAGGGCATGGTGCCGAGGATGAGGAGGGCCAAATAGCAAGAAGTTTAAAGACAGCCTCGACTCCATCGTGAAGTACATGCAGATGTATGAGGTCGTTCGCAAACGACGCATGCCCCAACCTCGCAGCGAGTCTACAGCGGGCGCCGCTGGTCCAATATTTGAAGAGGCGAAGAGGAGGCGGCTATTACCGACCACGCCAAGTGCTTCGTCTAATGGGTCCAATTGAAAAGGAGGCGTTTGAGGACAGCACTCGGCGGTCGGGCGGCGGGCGAGGGCAGCGGTCGGCGTGGAAGGCGGCGGTTCGAGGGCGGGGCGTGGTCCCGGCTGGCGTCGAGCTCACGAGGTCGAGGTGTGACTTCGGGTATAGGAATGCCCCTCCCAGACCGGAGCTCGCCCGTGTCGGCTCAGACTGCATCTGGAGCAGGCCGAGGTGGTGCCGTCCTCATCGATTGGGTGGAGGGTACCGAGTTCATTCCGGGTATTCATCGCCGACCCGGGGATTTTGTTCAGAACTACCTCAGCTTCGGTGAGTCCCGGCGAGGTGGAGCCCGGAGGCCTGAATGAGTTTGTATGTAGTGTAGAACTTTGTATGTAGATATAAATGTATTTAGACTCGTTTCGAAGTGTACGTTTTTCCTCGTGAGAGGTATAAACATAGCTTAGGACTTCGTTTTGGTCGTAAATGTATTTATTCTGTATACAGAAGTGTATATTTAATGAGATCCGATCTGGATGTATTTACATGTAGATTTTTCAACTTAATGAGTAATCTGTATGCGTGCATGTAGACTTTCAAATTAACGAGTAGTCTGTGTCGTTGCCTTTGAGGCGTTGATTCAATGAATAATCTACTGGTCTGTGCGCGCGCTTATTGAATGCCCCGCTAGTGGGTTATTCATCTTCGTGAGGCGTCCCTCGTGAAGGTTTAAATGCGGTATATCAAATAGATGTTAGCATATGAATAAAATGAGGCGAAATGAGATACTCATTAGAAAAATAAATATTTTATTCAACAAGTATATAACATCGCACTTCGGGAAAGCAATAAGGAGACTAACATGACGCTGATCTGAAATCGAAGCTATGTAAAGTACCTCCTTAAATGAGTGATATGCCGTGTTGGGGATAAGCGCACGGATAAGTGAGATAGCTTCAGAGCCCCTGCCGAGGTCCTCATGAACACGGTATGGGCCTTCCCATGTCGGATCCAACTTGTTAAGACATTGACTCTGGCGGCTTCATTATTTCAATGGGACGAGGTCGCCTACTTGCAGTGCGGCGCGTGCTTTGACCCTTTTGTTATAATACCGTGCGACCTGGTCCTTGTATTTAGCTTCGTTTATGAAAGCGAGTTCGCGTTTCTCTTCGAGAGTATCAAGGTTGGTCCGCAGGTCGTCATCGTTCCCATCTGGGTCAAAGTGAAGAGTACGTGGACTTGGTGCGCCGATTTCAGCCGGTATTACGGCCTCAGTTCCGTAGACCAAGCCGAAGGCGTTTCCGTCTTGAAGTCCGAGGTGTAGTTCGTAGGACCGGAGGACTTGGGAAGTTTTTCACCCAATCGCCTTTAGCTCGGTCAGCCTCTTCTTTAATCCTTGCGGGATCGTGCGGTTCGTCACCCTCGGTATGACCATTCGCTTGCGGGTGTGCGGCCGAGGTGAAGCGTTGAACGATCCGGAGCTCTTCGCACCACCTCGAACTTTTGTCGATTTAATGGGTGCCGTTGTCCGAGACTAGAATGTGCGGTATGCGAGCGGCGGACTATATTCTTCCACACGAAGGTTTGAATCCTTTTGCTTGTTAGGTTCGAAAGTGGCTCAGCTTCGACCCATTTTGTGAAGTAGTCTATGGCCACGACTAAATATCGAAGCTGACCTGGTGCTCGGTCGAACGGACCAACGATGTCGATCCCCCACTGCATGAAAGGCCATGGACTCTGCAGGCTGCTCAGATCGGTCTGAGGTAGCTTTTTGACCGTGGAGTGAAGCTGGCACTTCGGACACTTTTTGACGAGCTTGGCCGAATCTTGAATAAGGGTGGGCCAATAATATCCCGACCTCAACGTCTTCTTTGTAAGAGCTCGTGATCCGATGTGGCTTCCACAAGATCCTCGGTGAATCTCATTAAGCACGTAGTCGGCTTCTTCTGGCCCAAGGCATCTCAGGAGGGGTTGAAGGTAAGACTTCCGGTAAAGAGAGTCCTCATATATGAGATACTTCTGGGATTTTACCATCACCTTTTTAGCCTCAAGCCGATCCTGAGGTAGTGTGCCAACTTCCAGGTAGGCTTTCAGGGGCGTCATCCAATTTGGCTCAGCCTCTGAGATAATGCCGACGTGGGGCGCCTCGATGCTTCTGTAATGGACTTCCTCCACTGGCGGATTTGCCTATGACGAAGCCAACTTACTGAGGATGTCAGCTCGGCTGTTTTCCCCTCGTGGGATTTGATGAATACTAAAGTACCTGAATGAGGTCAACATCGCTTTTGCCTTCTCAAGGTATTGCTTCATTCGATCCTCCTTGGCCTCGTATGTGCCTAAGACCTGGTTTACTACGACCTGGGAATCTCCAAATATCTGGATATTTTCCACTTTCAATTCCTTTGCAAGGCGGAGTCCGGATATCAGTGCTTCGTACTCCACCTCATTGTTTGTGGTCGGAAAGGTAAACCGGAGGGCGTAGGTGACTTCTTGCTTATCTGGGCCGAGGAGGAGGATGCCCGCTCCGCTGCCCGTTTTGCATGAAGCTCCGTCCACGTACATCTGCCAGCAACCGTCGGGCGGTGCGAGGACAGATTCCTCCGTTGTGGGGGTGGGAGTTGGTGTGACCTTGCTAGTGGAACCGACCTCGGTGAATTTGGCCTCCACCAGGAAGTCGGCAAGAGCTTGCCCTTTCACGGCCGGCCTGGGGGAGTACGAGATGTCGTGCTCGCCGAGCTCCAGTGCCCACTTAGCTATACGTCCAGATGACTCCGGTTTTGATAAGACTTGTCTTAAAGGTAAATCCGTTAGTACCTGGACAGAATTAGCTTGAAAGTAGGGCCGGAGGCGTCGCTTGGCGTTCACCAAGGCCAAAGCCACCTTCTCGAGGTTGGTGTACCTCGTCTCCGGTCCTTTGAGAGCCCGGCTGACGAAGTAGATGGGGAGTTGTCGTCCCATGTCATCTCGCACCAGTACCGCACTGATCGCCTCGTCCGAGGCGGCTAGATACAACGATAGGGTTTCACCTTGCTTTGGGGCGGATAGAGTTGGCAGGTCGGCGAGATATTCCTTCAGCTGTGCGAAGGCGACCTGGTGTTCTTCTTGCCAAGTGAAATCTGGAGCTCTTCTCAGGATCTTGAAGAAGGGAAGCTGCCTTTCGGCAGCTCGAGATAGGAATCTGCTGAGGGCGGCTAGGCATCCGGTGAGTTTGTGTATTTCACGGATGGTTCTTGGGACTGCATGTCGAAACCTTGTCTTCACCTTGGTAGGATTGGCTTTGGGCCTTCTGAGAAACCAGCATCCCGTGAATTTACCCGTCTTGACTATAAATGTGCACTGGGATTAAGTTTGAGGTTGGTCGACACGAGGAGTCAAGGATAGTTTCGAGGTCGGCCAGCATTCTCGGCTTTTTTTTGACTACTATATCGCCGACGAGACCTCAACGATTTCCCTATGTGATCTTTGAAGATCGCGTCCACCATTCTTTGGTAGGTAGCCCCGCGTTTTTAGACCGAAGGCATCTTCCGGTGATGCAAAGACACCAAGTCGATGATGAACGCTGTTTTGGCGTCATCCGGCTCATCGAGACTTGGTGGTATCCTCAGATAAATCCAGGCGAAGATCTCATGTCCCACCAATGCCTCCACCTTCTTGTCGATGTCGGGGGGGTAGTGATTCTTCGTAATGTTTATTAAGGTCGGTATAGTCGACACACATACGCCATCCCCCTCCTGGCTTTCGAACCACAACCGGATTGGCCATCCAGGTTGGGTATTTGACCTCGTACAGGATTTTAGCCTCCTGGAGTTGGGTCACCTCGTCTCTTATGACCTGGCTACGCTCCGCGGCAAAACTTCTCTTCTTCTGCCGAACTGGTTTAGTGGCCGGGTCGATATTAAGACGATGAGTTATGAGCTCGGGCGGGACCCCGATCATGTCCAGTGGAGACCATGCGAATACATCCTTGTATTCCCTTAGAAGCTGCACGACCTGCTGACGAATATTGGCTGAGCCTTGGGTACCGACCTTAACAACTTTGGAAGGGTCGTTGTCGTACAGCTGGCAATTCTCAGTCAGGTCATCCCGAGGTGGCGACTTCTGAGGGTTCTGTGATTGCTAGGCCTGAGGTAAGGCCGCATCTTGGGTTGAGACTCGTAGGCATTCTTTAGCTGCCGTTTGGTCACCCTGAATACTTAACACTCCCACCGGGGTGGGTATCTTAATGGTGAGGTGGTACACGGAGCAGACGGCCCTTGTTGCGTACAGCCAATCTCTTCCCAGGATAATGTTGTATGGAGAAGGAGCTCGGACTAAGAAAAACTGAATGGCCTTGGTGACCGACCTGGGTGCACGTCCTACGGTAACCGGAAGGGTAATGACACCCTCGGGTTGAACCGCCTCCTGAGTAAAGCTCCGCAACTGGGAAGGTGCAGGATGTACTTGAATTCCTCCAACATCAAGCTTATCTAGGCAGCTCTGGAATATGATGCTAACGGAGGCTCCGATGTCAATGTAGACTCGATGCACGTTCTTGTTGCCCACCACGGCTTGTATAGTGATGGCATCCTGGTGAGGCATAATCTTGGGTACTGGGTCGTCTCTGGAGAACACGATGTTCTCTCCATCCCGGAGTCGCTTGTTTTTCGGCTCCTCTGGGGTCGGCCTCCGAGCCTCATTTCTAAGTGACGACCTCGTCGTACCAACGGGCAGTCCGGTTATAGCATAGACCTGCTCTATTGCATTGGGACCTTCGTCCTCGTCATCTTCAGGTCGGGCTGTCGTTGAGGTCGGTCCGCAGTTGTTACCGCCTCCATTTTTTCCTCTACGCTTTTATAACCCACCCAGTCGGCCGATGTACTTCTTCGGTATTTCCTTCTTTGACGAGCTCATCAACTGTGAGCTTAAGATCCGCAATCTTCGTATCGTGACCGTGCCCCGGTGGTAGTCACAATACTTTCTGTTGATTTTTTTGGACCTCCTTTCAGGGAGGGTTTTGGAAAAGCTCAAGATGAAGCTCAAATATTTCCGATCTGGATTTGAGCAGGCGCCGCTATTGCTGTGGTTTGACCGAGGTCCAAGCCTCGATTCACTGGACCTTTTCGATTCTTTCAAACGCACTTCGCTCAAGTACCTCGGCCTCGATCCTCCGGCTTCTTTCTCTCGATCACCGCTCATCCCTGATCTCTTTTCTTCCGGTCGACTCGTCCCCCTTTCGACGGTTATCGACCAAGGTCCAGAGCGACTAGCCGTCTTCACTGCTCACGGTGATCTCTTTATTTGAGCACCGGTCGGATCCCATTCTTGAATGCGTTGATGATGTAGAGATCGTTACTCTCATCTATTTTAAGGACTCCTTGATGAATCTTGAGACGAAATTGACATCGTCTCGCCCCGTCCTTGGCGGACTGTAAGCAGATCGGATGAAGGTTGTTGAGGTGGCATCTTTTGGTAAAAACGCCATTTGAACTGATCCATGAGGTCTTTGAAGCAATGGATGCTGTTACGGTGACGAGGTGAACCAACGCGTCGGGCGTTGGAGATCAGCACCTCGGGAAGACTTTACATGTGGAAATCTTCCATCCCTTGATTTACCATATTAGTGGTATAGGCAAATAGGAAGTCAGAAGGATCTCCAAGGCCATCGTATGCAGCGATATTTGGAGCACGATATCGCTGTGGCAGGGGTGTATCCAGAATCTCCCTTGAGAAGGGAGAGATAATCCTACCATGCCGGTCGAATCCAGGGAGCTCGTTGCCATCTCTCTCCGGAGGAGTGGGAGATCGATAGCGACGTCTGTCGTCCCTCCGAGGAGAAGTTCGATTTCGCATTTCCTCTCCTCTTTCTCTCCCATTCGCATGGGAATTGCGCCGAGGTGGAGAACGGCTTCGCGGATGGTATGGGGTCGAATGATCACGATAATTTAGCCGAGGCGAATTGTGCCGCGGTGAACGTTGATTGACTCGAAGAGGTGAACGACCTCGGTTGCCTGTAATCACCAATTCGGGCACTCTTGATGGGCCCGCTCCGTTTGTCCTCTGATTGAGGAAACTCTGGAATTGGTTGAGGTTGGCATTAAGGAACTCGGACACTGCTCGACCGAGGACCTCGTGGGAGCGGTGAACCTCCTGTTCACCGGTACTGAGGTCGGCATTCTCCTCCTCGTTGGGGCGGCGATCCTGAGGGTGTATGGAAGTATCCTCCATGTAGCCCTCAGGTGTGTGACCACTGGTGGCATCTGCAATCCCCTTTCCTCGGCGCTGCGTGACCACCTGATCGTCCTCTGCACGGTTGTTACCGACATCGCCGGCAGTACTAGCATTTGCACGTGTCCTTGCCATTAGATTGTAGAAAACACAGCTTTTTTATTCAAGAGTGTCTTTCCACAGACGACGCCAATGATAAATCTAGTATACTTTAGTGTACGAGATTTAGAAAAAGCAGTAAAGAACACCGGAGTTTTTACGTGGTTCGATCAAGACAGATCTACGTCCACGGAGGTGATGATCCTCAAGATGTTCACTATAATTCGATTACAATGATTATCTCCAAGAGCTCTAGTGTTCAGTAATTTGCTAACCCTTTTACCTCCAATCTAACTCCTATTTATACACAAACGTGGATCTCGCATCGGATCCCTTGATTGGCGGGCTCACGATCATTCCATAACTGACCATGATCTTCACCATAATTACCCACGATTTCCGCCATAACTCCACGATCTTGGCTCTTAATTCCCTCTTAATTCGGGTTTTGACTTCGTCTTTATTAGGGTTCAGAGGATGGGTTTTGGGCGACCATGTAGGCCGTAGGTCGAGCCCACTTGTTTGGGCCTTCTTTGGTGGGCACGAGAGGTTGAGCCATATCCTATCAAGAACAAGGGTAAAAGGATGATTGAGATCTTGTATATTAAGATCATTATCGATAGAGATCTTGAAAATTTGCGATCCCCATCGATAGGGATGTTGTATAATATATGATATCATAATATATAATGTAGTATATGAAATCACACCTTAATTTTATATTATGGAATATTATTTTTCTTGTTTATTAAGATTCTCATCGATAAGGATCCTAGAAACTTGAGACGCCATCGATGGAAATGTTGTTTATGAAGATCGCTATCAATGAGGATCTTATAAACTTGAGATCCCATCGGTGGAGATGTTATTTATGATGTATATGATTAGCATGTAATGTTATTATTTTGTTGATGCTCATTAATATATGTGTTTGTATTATGTCATATCTCTTATTATTGATTTAAATATTATAGAACCTCATTGATCCGTAATTATATTTCCAATTTAATTTAATGATTGTGCAATGTAATTTTCACATTTATCAATTTAATTTAATTTATGGTATAATAAATCACGTTATAGAATTTTTTAATAATTTAGGCAAATAACAATATCTCGAAAACGTCGAATTTAGCTAAAACAAAAATTCCCCTAGATGAGGATATTATTAATGATGATCCCGATCGATGAAGATTTAAAATTTAAAATCCCCATTGATAGGAATATCACTTTGTTAGATATATTTTAGAAATTTAAGGCATCAAATACGGAGTTTCAACGATGTTCTGTTAAAGTATTCCAAAAAGAAATATTACCAAGAACATTTGAACAAGTTAAGGATAGCGTACTACAATTATTACTTTATGAGATCATACTTCGATAACTGTATAGCTGCTGAAGCCAACCAGAAAATAATTTGGTTTTAAACAAAAACAATAAAAAACTATTCGATCTACATGGTAAAATCACAAAAAGGGCGTATTCATTGCATATGGATGTAAGGTCAAACTTACCAAGCCTGAAGCGCCACACAAAAAACATTGAAGGAGGTAGGTCAAACATTTGTCTAATATGGAGGGTGGCAGATATTTTTATCAAAAAGCCTATAAAAAGTAACTTGTATTTAATGATATTTATATATGTATATATTAAAAAATAATTTAATTCAGTGTTCCACTTACCATTTTTCTAGTTTTTAATTTATTTGTTTTTAATTTCTAAATTTAAGTGTAATTTTAAGATTATTAATTAAGATTCACTAATCCATGTTAGAATATATAATTATTTTCTAATATTTAATTTGTATTTTTTAAGTTAATTATCATTATGTGAGTTGATTATTCTAAAATTATGGCATATAAAAATTTTAAATTTCAATTTTTTCAGTGAATGTTAATTGTGGTTTATTAAATAATAATAATAATAATATTTGATTTTACAATAAAGATTATTTTATAATAAAATTGATAGTGAAACACTGTGGGATGTGCGACTAAGAATCCCATCCGCATAAATCCAAGCCAAGCATCACAAGCACGTCTTTGTTGTTTAATGCTTTCGTACTAAAAACATTAGTGCAAAACATAATTAAATTAATTTATTGTTTCTGGTAAAGTTAATTGTTCATATCAAGAAAATACCTTGGTATCTTGGTGAAATTTACCCGTTTGATGTTGATGATTGACATGGAAAATAATACGACTTTGGATTATTATAGGTCTACTAACTAGCCAAAACCGAACCATTCTCTTCAAATTAAACCGTAATCAACACTGAAGAAAGATTGTATCTATTCCCTAATTATGAACAGACGAGGCATTCGATTGGCTCATCAATAACAAACCTGGGAAGGGATCTCCAAGAACTTGTGAAAGTGGTGGAGAAAGATCTTGTTGTCGGAGTGAGGCTGCCCATGAATTTGCTGCGAATATCAGTAAATAGAATAGTGTGGATAGATGCTTTTAACCAACGTTAAATTAATTAGTAAAATAAAATTTGTGTTGAATACTAGATTGTTTAACAAAACAAAAACGTATAGTTTTGCCAATTTTAAATAAGCGTGTATAATATTTAAAAACATAGAAAAAACACATTTGTGTATCCTTATATATATACACACTTCCAATATATATTTCATCATAATGAAATTAAACCAAATCGAATCATGCTATTGAATCCACAGCATTCTTGATCATGATATGCAGTCGAAAGTCATCTCGAATTCCGCTTCATCCTGGATACATGGTGCGCATTCCAAGTAACGTGTTTAAGTAATCCGAGTGAAGGAAACAGATAGCTTGCTTGCAAGGCCAGTATCTCCTCATCAACCTAATCGTATTGGCCCTATCCACGGTCACGGCACAGAATTCATGAACCAGAGGATCTTGTCGTCGGTCAGGTTGAACGGAGCTGCACCAGCTCACCTAATCTGCTCCATCAGGATCGAGACATGTTCTGTCCTCGTTTTTAGTGCTCAGCAGCTCCGCCACGCATATGTTGCACACCTGCTTCCAGTATTCACCGTAGGGGGGGAGGTCACCACGTCTCTGTACTCATAACTTACAACCTCATTCACCATAGTAGCGCACGCCACGTCATGAGTTTTCAGCACCTCCTTCGCGATTTTGGCCGAGGACACGACCACCACAGACCAACTTGAAATGCAGCAACGGCCCATAGGTGTTTGCTAGATCTCTCAGGGCATAGTGATATGGAAGAGATCGTATCGAGTAGTGCAGCAGACTGGCCCTCCTCGGGTCAAGGGCCTTCACTCAAACCATTCTTGTACATGTCGGCTTTCAACAGCGCATCCTTGATCTTGTTCATTTCTGAACCCGGCATGGGCAGCAATACACCACCTTTCTCGCCCCATCTCGACTACCTGCGACGTTGGATTTCAGAGGCAACCAGCCTGCGCTCTGGATCAACATACTCGAATACCTGCAATGTTAGATTTCAGAGGCAACACTCTGGATCAACATACTCGAATACGACATTATATTTTGCTTCTTCACTAATTACATTCGAAATATTTCCTCCTTTTGATTCCATATTTATGGAATATATTTATATATAGAGATGTTAATTCTTACTTGCTTCATGAATCTCGAATGGCAGTATGCTGTCAATGCATTGCTTCTTTTGCTAACTTCTTGATAAAATATCAAAACCAATCCAATCCAGGAATCACGTCTTTGTATTTTACTGCTTGCATACCAAAACATTACTGGAAATAAATAAATATATATTGTTTTCGCACAGAATTCGGATTGAGTTAATTGTTTACGTCACCAAAATATCTTCATATCTATGTGAAAAATAAAACGACTTTGGATTATAGTTCTACTAACACACAAACCAAACAGCAATTCTCTTCAAAACCGTAATCAATACTGAAGAAAGATTCAACATAAAGAAGTTAAAGATTGACATAATGGAAACATATATAAGATAACTAGATTCTTAGCTCAAAGTGCTGATTCATTATTCAACCCGAGCATCGTCGTTCAAGACAGGATCATGTGGTTTGAATTGACTCGATGAGATGTGAGGCCTCATCCTCCCTGATGTACTCGAATGATCGGACATTTTTCGTGCTCAGCAGCTCCAAAATGCATATTTTTCGCATCTGCTGCCAGTAATCGCCATAAGGGCTAAAAACAATACCACATTATCTGAGTAGCCATGCTTTTCGGCCTATCTGCACACACGGGATCATGAGTTTTCAGCACCATCTCCGCAACCTCAGCAGAAGTCACAATGATCGCAGTAACCGCCGAACTTGAGGTGCATCAGCGGCCCGTACTTGCTTGCCAGATTCCTCAGAGGGTAGTGATGCGGATGCGGTCCTATGATGTGGTGCAAGTGTCCGAGAAGAGGCAGCTTCGGTGGGCCTGGTGGCAATCTCTTCCCGATGGGAGGTTTCACTCTTTTACTTCCCTCAATTATCCAGGAAAAGAATACACAGGAAAGGAGAAAAGCGATGAAAATGAAGGCGAACTGGATTGCCGTTTCCATTTCAGGCCAAACGATAGAGAGACAAAATAGTGGACTGTTACATAAATTCTTTGAAATATTAACTTCCAAATTCTTAGGCGTTGTGTTCGTGCACGTCCCGTTTTCTGTTAATTCAGCAACTTGTTTCTTCTTCTTTGAGTTTGAGGCGGAGCACGGGCAGCAACATACGACCTGCGTTATCGGATCTCTGCAAATTTTAGTAACATTAGATGTTAGAGATAAAGATGGTCTGTGGATCAAGATCATAGCACACTACATAGTTATGTTTCTGTAGCTTCTTAGCATTACTCCAGTTCTTCTGTTATATAGATGATTATTGTTAGGGTCAAAACTTTGGAATTTAGGGTTTGGTAGAGCTGCCATAACATGTTTACTTCAACCACAAATTTAGATAACGTATTATAGCTAGGACGGAATTAAATTAATACTAGCATTATAGATATGGAAAAGAACGTTATTTTTTAATTAAGCACAAAGATGGCATGAAATAAATAAATAAATAAATAAGTGCTTCATATAGTGTAAACAAATGCAGAAAATATAGTCATTTAACATTATCGAACTATTCGCAACTGAGAATATCACTGACTTCGTGTTTAGTGAATTGTGCCCTAAAGAGATGGATTTCACTTTCTGCTGATACTATTAACATCTATATATACAGGTTTGGCCCTAATCACAATGTAAATATCACCCTAAATGGTATTAGAAAAATTATAAATCAGGAATTGTTAAAGCATGTTACCTCAACACACAGATAACTCCACAAAATGGTTAACAATGATGGTCGACCAGATCTTATTCCAAATATAATTGTAAGAAGCAAGCAACAAAGTCATGAATTGCACCAAGTCTTGAGTGAGAGAGCAAACTCAATCCTCCAATGCAGAAAATGAAAACCTCGCTCCTAAGCCAAGCTTCTTCTCTTCTATTTCTTGAGTTACGTGGAGCCATAAATATCGTAAAATCTGGATCTTTTTGGAACAAGAAGTACATGCCTAATGAGTCAAATAAGCTCAACAATATTCTCTATGTAGTTCATAATTAATGAATCGAGGAAGTTTTCTGGAACAAAGTTACCAATACCGTTCAAATTGTACACAAGTTCTTTCTTATATACTGAAAGCCTCCCGGTGGGACAGATTCTCCTTAAGATTTCAACTGATGAGAATGTCATAAGTTGTACCATCAGCTGCAAGGCCACGATCTACCATTTCATCATGCAACCTAAAAGCCTCTTGGAAATTACCCTCCTTGAAGTTTCGCCCAATAAGTGTATTATAAATAAGTGCATTAGGGGTGACACTCTTACTGAGCATCTCATCAAGGACCTTGTGAGCATTTTCCAGCTGTCCCTTATTACAAAGACCGTGTATTAATACAGAGTATGTAATGACATCTGGCATGATCTTCTTCGCAACCATCTCCTGGTAGAAAACTGTTGCAAGCTCGACATTCCCAACTTTCAACAGCCCATCAATCAAGGTGGTGTAAGTCTTCAAATCACATTGAGTCCCTTCACTCCTCATTCTCTTGTATAAGTTAAGCGCTGCATCTATTTCGTATAGGTTTCTGAAACCACCAATCATGGTGTTGTAAACAGCTGTGGTCGGAGATAAACCAGCTTCTAGAAGTTCATCAAAAAGTTGAGACGCGAGCTTCATGTCCCTTCTCTTACAAAAGGCATCGATAAGAGCGTTATACGCAGTTATATCCATCGCAATTTCTTTAGCACGCATCTCATGTAGCAGTTCTAGTGCAAGATCCATATTTTGTCCTTTACAAAATCCATCAATCAAAGTTGTGAAAGTAACAACATTGGGCGCAAGTCCGGATTTACACATCTCGTCATAAACAGCTAATGCGGAGTCAATATCACCTTCCTTGATAAAGCCATCGATAAGGCAATTATAAGTCATGCAATCAGGAGTGAAACCCATCGACACAAACTTTTCCATCGACTCTTTTCCTACAGTGGTTCGGCCAGCTTTGCAGAACCCATTGATGACTGTATGGAACGTGACATTTGTCGGGACAATCCCCAAGTTTACAATAAGGTCAAACAGTCCAATGGCTTTCCCAGTTTCGCCCTTTCTAAAATGCCCATCAACCAATATACTATAAGTAATCACATTCGGTTTCAAGTTCCTAACATTCATTTCAGAAAGTAAGTCCAGGGCTATATCCACATTCCCTTTTCTGCAGTTCCCAAGAATCATATTATTGTAGGAAACTACAGTTGGTTCAACCCCCCAATCAATCATCTTATTCCATATCTCATATGCATCATCTACTCTACCATTTCCACAGAACCAAGATAGCATATCATTGTAAGTGAAAACATTAGCAACGCCATCCTTCACAGCAACATTAAATATTTTCATCGCCTCACCTAGCAAATCAGTTTTTAAATAACCTCTAATTATAGAATTCACAGTGTATACAGTTGGCTGAATACCTGCAGATTTCATACGGTCGTATAACTCTTTTGCCTTCTCCATATTCCTATGAACACAACATCCTTCTATGATGACCGCATAGGTGACCTTGTTTGGAGCAATTCCGTCTTCAACTATCTTATCAAACAAGGCCAACGAGCTATTCAGATCACCCTGCTGATAATGTCCCTTCATCAAGCTAGTCGCAACCACCAAATTCATGGAATGTCCGCTACTAATCATCTCATCCTTCAGCCTCAACGCCTCTTTTGTATTCCTCTGTTTCACACAAGCACAAATTGCAAGTGTAAATGTACCGTCGGATGGAACCCAACCCCTCTCCTTCATCTCACTCAACAAGCCAAGTGCAACATTGCTTTCCAGCTTCATACAAGCAGCACGAACTGCACAAGAATAAACATGAGGTTCGAGTTTAATCCCACTGTTCTTCGCCTCCGAAAAGTACTTCTCTGCCTCTTCCACATTACCATCTTTCAAACTCGCACGCATCATCATGTATACAGCATCACAATCATAACTAATATTCTTCGTAACGACGTCCTTGAACAAGGGGCGTGCTTTGTCAATCATATTCGCCCTAATAAACGATTTCAAGAAATTATTCAAAATAACCTTGCAAGGCAATATTCGACGCGAAACCAATGCATAGAAACAATCTTCTGCATCTTTATACCTCCGTGCCCTGACATATCCATTCAAGAAATAATCAAAAAGCCGCGGCTTCAACCCAAAACCAAATCTTTTCGAACAATCAATCAAATGATCGACAACCACAACACACGATGGTGCAGAATCACGGGACGCATAATCATCAATCAAGCTCCGAGCTGCATTGTGATAATTCGGGAATCTTACAAGAATGTGAAGCAGCACGAAAAACGAATCCCCAATTTCTGGTAAGAAGCCGCGCTGTTTCCCCGCCCGTTTGAGGTATTCAAGAGCTATCTGAGGGTCATTCTTGTAAGACAAGAGGGTATTAACAGCCTTTTTATCGCTGAAAGTACGGATTTTGCTTGTGCTTTGGGGTTCTGAATTTGGGCCCGGTTCAGCAGAACTCCAGTTCAGGAGTGGTGTACTGGTAATTTCGCCGGTTGACGAGCAGAGAGATGTGGATGATAAAGATTTTGAAGGAATTGCTGGAAACCACAGCCGTGAAGGAGCTGATGAATATGGAAAACGAATTAGAAATTTCATGGGCTGTTGTTTTGTTGATTCTACTTCCCACGAGATAGAGAGTGGTCAATCCTGACATGAATAAACCCTAGAGAAAACTAAACCCTGTGATATGGAGAAACTGCTGCACAAGAGAGACAGGTTAATTCTATGTTCAATATAAATTAGTATAAGTGGTTTAAAAAAAATGCGATGAAAATGATGAGATACGCGAACTATTTTTATGAAATTTCCTATAGACTATGAGATAATTATAAAGTTAATTTTTTATATATTAATTTTTTAAATTTAAATTAATATTCGTTCTCAATATTTTATTATATGTTTTATATATTTGGCTTAATTTTTATTGATTCTTGTGGGCATAAATTAAATAAAAACGAAAATTGAATAAATATCCTTCTAAAAATATTTCTAATTTGGATTTTAAATTTATACTTATAAATTATAACATAAAATGATTTTTATTAAAATAATATAACTTTAAATATTAAATTTAGACTAGTCACTATAACCACATAACGTAACACACTAGTATTTACATTATTATATTTCATTATAAATTGTTGGTCATTTGGGAAGCAAATTAAGAGCATAAGGCACACGATGTTGAGTCATCCTCGTCCTTTTCTAAAACAAAAGAAGGATAGTTTAATCCATTAGATTTTTACTCTACATAGACTTTTACATCGGTTAAAAAGTATTTTCAAGTCCTTATTGATAATCCAATGATTAAGGTTGATTTCTATGATCGAGATATTACATGTTCGAATTCCACCAAATATTTCTATGAGTTTGAGTCTGTCACATTTGGTTTTCCAAGTATGATTTACATATTCTGTGTGGTTTGTATGCTATTGCACGTGAACATGGTTTGTAGGTTATTGAACGTGAATGAACGTGTGGTTCACCCAGTACACGTGGTTTGCAAGTTATTGCACATGAACGTGGGATTTACCCAACGTAAGTGTGGTTTGCAGTTATTGCATAGGAAGGAATATGTGATTTACCTAATGCGTGGTTTCTGCTATCGCGAGCGCGATGGATTTACCAAATATAAGTGTCGTGAGGCTATTACACATAAATATAAGGTTTACCTAATGTAAATATATGCATGCTACTGTACATGAATGTAGAGTTTACCCAATAAACGTGGTTTGCAAGGTATTGCAAAAGAACGTAGGGTTTACCCATTATAAGTGTACGCATGCTATTACATAGGAACATGAAGTTTACCCAATACGCATGATTTGTAGGCTATTGCACAAAAACTTGAGATCTATCCAATGTAAGTGTGGTTTACCTATAAATATGAAAAGAGCACTTTTTTTTATTCTTTCCAATTTTAATACGAACTGGGAATACTACTTTAGTAAAAGAGAAACACTATTTTGAGGCCATAGACCAGTTCACATTAAAACAGGGTACAGTCTAAGACAAATAGGCAGACAGAAAGGAATGCAGAACCGGAAAAGCCTAACCACTTTGTTTGCTATGTTCCAGTAGTTACAACTCTAGAACCTCGATTCCAAATAAAGCTTAAACCCCAGTTATCTTCCACATTTTCACACCGCTAGGTTCAACCATTTCTAGCCTCTACCAATTTTAACTGCATATCTCACTTTTAAGCTTCTGGGATTTTGATGTTTTTACATTTCTTGCAATAAAGATTGTATTTTTATCTGTTATAAGACTGCAAATGTGCATAAATTAGTCTTCACTGAAAAGGGTTTAATGTTGAGTTTGTGTTTTTGCTTGCTTCAATGAAGAAAATGGTGATATTTTTCTCACATTGTTAGCTGGGATTTCAAAGCATTCGGAATTGTGCTTGTCTTGATTTTTGATGGGCTCTGTTTTATCATCTGTGTGATCGTGATGAAGCTTTTTCTTTCTGTCCCTTGTTTCCTTTTTGTCTTTCTTTCTGTCTCTATCGTTTTCAGGTTTCTTTTATCTTTTTTATTTAGCATTTTTTAGTAGGCAATTAAGGTAGCATTTTGGTGGTGTATGCTAAGTCTGAGCAAACCATTTTACATTCCATTTCACACTCTGAAACTCAAATATAAATACAAGTGCCAATGTGATATTTATTTCATTGTAGGGAGCTAGTTCAATTTCAACCACTCATACATATATTCATGTGCATTCGTTATAATTTCGAAGAGAGCTATGAGCTTTAATAGCGCTGACGGGGATATGTAAACTACTCTCCTTTAGTTATATGAAAAATGAGATTGTGTTGTCTCAGCTATTGTTAGTTACAAAATTCAATATTTGCTAGCAATTACAGAATGTGCTATAAACACTTGTCTCTTACATATATAGGTGACCAAACCTCTAGAACGGCATTTGAGTTTGGAAGGACTCATGTTGTCAGGCCAAAAGGGAGGCATCAAGCAACGACATTTTGGCTACATGCTCTTGGTGATAAAGGGTCAATGTATTATGTCTTCTTTCATTCATACGAAGAGAATCTGATGTGTATATAGGAAGTTTCAAGAATAGTGATGATAATAATCACATTGATCTTGAATTGCACGAATAGTATCTTGTATTTGTTCTTGGATGTTGCATGAGATTGACCAATTGCATGGATCGGTTACTCTAATCTTTGGGCTAATTCATGTGAAGAATAAGCAAAAAATGGCAAGTTTGAATCCATGTTGTGTTCTAGAATATAATAGTTATGATCAGTCACTGGGCTAAATGATCGGATGCCCGGAATTTTGTGTTCGACTTGTGTTTTATTGCATTATCAACGCGACGTCTGTGGATGAGGATGTGTCGTTTAACCAACTGTGGATCAGGATGTGGAAAATACTAGAATTTTGTCCTCGTATTCCGGCCTGTTATAGCACCCTTGGCAAGCACAAGAACCAGCACAGTACAATCCAGCTGCAAAGCAATCACAGTACCTGCAGAAATCAAATTACCAATGGGTAAACTGGTGGCTGCAAATAACTATACACAGAGTAGTGATGGACTTATAGCTTTAGACATTTATGCTTCCATTTGCAACCATCACCAACACTGGAGTCAGAAGATCTCAGATTGGTCCCAGTAGAGCATGATAACAAGTAAGCTTGCCTTTTCTATTTGGGGTTTGACTTTAGTTCCTCTAACATGCCATCAGTTTTGATATTAGTGTACCGTGAGCTGATTGATCGTTTACTTGATTCTTTGAAGATTTGACGATGACAGTAGCTAAAGATGTAACAGAATTAACTACCGCTGAGTCTTGGATTTTAGGCCCACTGTCATCAGTGCATGCTGAAACATTCTCAGCCGAAGAGAATACTGAAGAACTTTTTGACATGTTTTCTTTCGCTTGTACTAGAGTTAAAGACTAGAACCTTAGTGTTCATAAGGATCTAGATTACATAAACAACTATTGAAGCATAACTATTTTCAGTTAAATACGTGACTATAAACAGAACCTGTATTGAACTTGTATTGTAAAAGACGATTAATGGGAAGAGAGTTGATCGAAGACATACTATTTCTATTATGTGACTGACTTGAGAGGAACATAGAACCAGACAAGTTAGGAGATAATTTAAGTCAGTTATACAGATAAGAAAATTTGAACTATTCAGGAGAAATTTAACAGATATTGCATTTAACAGGTAAATTATGAAAGCTAATAGTGGTGATTAATGATAGCACATGAAGCAATATGCACATGACGGTTCACTTAGATTTCTCCCAACTCACATTCAAGAGTTCTAGAGTGTAAAGAATGCACGCAAACAACATTAGATTCTTCAAAGTGAAATTACTTAAAATAACCAAAACTATATTTGGGTTCGGATTTCTACAGAATATCCAACAAAGCTGCCACAGCATCTGATGGATCAGTTTATTGATTATTTATATAGCAGCATAACTCAAACCTCCGGATTAATTTACACTTCCTCCAAAACTGATTCAATAGACACTGCTGCAGTAGCCTCAAGAAAGTTTTTATTTTGTTTCTCAATTTACAGTGTTCCTAAGAGGAAATAAGAGGAATTTGATTCAAGGGACAAGTTTTCCCTGCTTCTACATTCTGCAGTTGCAACTTATTAGGCAATGAACAAACTACATAACCACAAACTTTTAACAAAACATAAAAATGGGTGAATTTGGCTGGAATATTGCGGACCTCGGTCCTTGAATCAGGGTTCTGATTTCTCAAAGCCTGGTATTCCTGAAACTCAGATTCAATCTCTTTGCACTTATTGCTAGATACTATGTCTCTTTGTTGTGGATCTGTAATAACCCGGAATAATAATAATAATTATTGTTAAAACGTAGCTCAACGTAATAAATTTTTTTTAGTTAACAAAGATTTTAATCCGAATCGCTCATTTAATATTTGTAATCGAATAAACGAGAAATTTATCGATTAATAATCGAACGATGATGTAATACGATCGGAGCCGATAAATCGGATCGCGAATATGTGCAATGACAATCGAGGTAACAATTTCTCGATATCCAAATCGTCATGGACGAATCGCAATCATCGATCCTCGTTCGGACAAAGCAGTGATATGTCATTATCATAAATTATCCCAAAATCTTAATTTCAAAAATGTGTGTTTTGAGTATACCAACAACTTCAGCCAAACCTTTGTCCCACTCTCACCTCTGCAAACCCAAATCTCACCTCTGCATACTTGCAGAACTAAATCCCACCTCCGCACCAAAGCAAATCCTTCCTCTCACTTTAACTATTTCATCATTGTTCATTCACCTATGGAACTCTCCTCACAAATTCTACTCTCAAAATTTCTCTTCCCATCTCACAACACCCCAAGAAAAGAGAAGAAGAACCTCAAAGGTAATAATTCCAGTTCTAAACATTCAATATATATTTCTTCTTAAACACAACCAATTTCATTTCTTTCCTTTGAAGGAATTACGTGTCGTGAAGTAGGTAAAGAAGCAAAATACATACATCATTAATCTCACCAAGGTTCTATCTAACCCTACTCCATTTACAGATTTCTTACGTTTAAAAAATCATAGAATTGTTCACTGATACAAACCACCATGAACACTATGAACTAGAACTTCTAAACACTAAAATCTGAAATTACATTCTGTATGAGTTTGGACCGAGCCACTCGAGGCTCGGCCGATGACTAACTAATGACGACGGTAGGAGCACGACGGCCTTGCATACAGCGGCGACACCAAGCTCCTCCGACAGGGCCTCCCCGGAGCCCAACGACATCGACAAACCTGAAAAACAAAGACGAGATTGAGGGTGAGAAATCGAGGGAGAGTTATGACAGTGCGCGTGTGTGCGTGAGTGAACCATGACCGAGCCACTAGGGCTCGGCTGTCGACTGGTGGTGCGGCGACCGGAGCACGGGCCACGCGGCACGGCGGTGTCCAGCACAGAGATGGAGGCGACGGCGAAATGATCGGGCCGGATCTGCCGGCGACGGCGCTAGATCTGGCGCGTTGGTGACGATCTCACCGAGAAGAGGCGAGGAAGACGACGACCGCGAGTTCGTGTATGTGAGTGTGTGCGTTGGTTCACCAAGAAACCAAGAGAGAGGCGCCGATCGCGGTGATGGCATGACTCGACGGCCGACGACGTGTCTGCCGGGAGGCGAGTGGCGGCAGTTCGTCGAGAGAGAGAGATGAGTGTCATGCGTGTGTGTCCAGCGGAAGAAGAGGAGAGGAGGTCGAGGTCGCTCGCCGACGGCGATATGGCTGGTCGGAGAGGGGTGGCGGCGACAGCTTGTGTGTAGGTGTGTTCATCCGTGTGTGTGTGAGTGAATGCGGAGAGAGTGAGAGAGTCTGAGGAAGAGGCGGCTAGGGTAGTATAATAGGTTATGTTTTATTTTAATTTGTTTGGGCCAAACTTATGTGTGGGCGGAAAAAAAATAGGGAATGGGCTAGGCTTTAGCCTGATTTTAGTTCTTTTGTTGGGCTTCTGATGTTTGGGCCGAAAATATTTAATGGGCTTGATTTCTTTGCTTGTCCTTATTTTCAAATGGGCCGAAAGTTCCTTGGGTTGGGCTTAGTTTATATTTAATTATGTGGGCTGAAAATCTTGTGTGATATGGGCTGAAATTAAAATGATATGGGCTCTTGAATCAATTGAATGGACTTTTAATTAATTTGAAGATGGGCTGAACTTATTTTAAATATTGGGCTAAGTATAAAATGGATAATGGACTAGAATTATTTATTTCTATAATCCATTAAATTAAAATAAGGTTGAATTAATTCCATATTAATTAAATATGAGAGTTAATTCTAGTAATTAAATTTTGGAAATTAATTCTTAATTAATTAAATAATAATCTAAATATCACTTAATTAGAGTTAGTTAATTAAATTCATTAGATTGAATAAAGTATAATTGTTTTAGAAATTGAATAACATAATTAATTAATTATGTTAAAGGATAATTGGAGAATTATTTTCTTTTAGTGATTTATTTATACGATGAACCTTAAGCAAATTACTAAAAAGATGTGTTGAAATTAAATCCTAATTAGTGGATATCTAAGATGAATTAAATCAATTTGATTGATTAATCAAATATTATTGAACTTTTAGTTTGATTTATTTAATTAACTTGTAATTGTGGATTTAATTAATTAAATTAAAGAATTTATTTAATTAATTAATGATATTGGTTGTCAAGTAGATAATTGAGAAATACTAGTAATTTTAATTCGTAAAACGTTTGCTAGATGTTGATTAAATTACGAGAAATATTTATTGATCGTGTAGCATAGATATGAGTTTCTCTGATAGAATATGTGGAACGTGTGAGGCGAGATAGTGACGAAGGAGGTATTAGAGTTCGAAATCGTAGTACGCGTTAACAAATGATGAATAGTAGCTATGAATTTAAGATTCATAAATTATGCAACGACGTGAAGAAACATCGATCGCAGAGAAGAATGCAACGACCAAGTGTAAATCTATCACTATGGCGAGACTAATCGAATAGGCGATATATAGTTGTTAATTGAGCCTTATCGATAACGAAAACCACAAAACCAAAGACTTAAAGGATATCGAGTACGTTAAATATCGCAATACTTCTCGAAAGAAGCGAATGACATGCTAAATTATATTTCTTACGTTGATAAGGTCCGCGTGTGGCGTGAACAAAAGCAGCGAGGATCGCTAGCGAGATACTTCAAGAAGGACAATTCTTGAGGTGGGCTTTCTTGAAACAAAATGTTATGCATATCTCAAAGCATGATTTACAAAGCTTTATGAAATATTATCACATGAAATGTTATTGACTGCCAAATGTTTATGTCTTGTTACTATCCTATAAAGATTGGTACATCCAATGTGGTATGTGAATGTGTTGGTCCACCAACGTTAAAAAAGGGTAACGATCGGATCCGACTTAGTTAAGGACTAGCTCGGATTGTGTACACGTGTGACTGTGTGTTAAGGTTAGCTACCTCGACCGGTCACGGTGACTATGTGTAGGTGGCCAACTCCATAGTGCGCGATTGAATGAATGAATGAATGATCAGATATGGGACAACGTGAATGAAATAGTCAGGCCTGACGCTTTTGAGAAATGATAAAATGTTTGATAGGCATGAGTCTTTTAACTAAAATCCTCATGCGCTATTGTGGGCAATTAATAACTTTTGACAAAGCGTTTTCGACAATGAGTCCACTGAGTACTTTCGTACTTAGCCCCGCATCTCGTTTTTGATGTGCAGGTTGAGCAAGGATCGATGATGGGTGCGAAGTGGTGCAGAGTGGCAGTTATTTTGTTGCTTATTAGAAAGGATTTCTAGAACCTTGGGCATATATCGTCATATACATGTCCACACGTTATTTGCTGCCTAACTCTGATATTGTTGGTATCTTTTGATTATAACTGCTTTTCATATCGTTTTGAACTTGAGGTCGTACCTCGTTCCTTGAATTGCACCCTGATTGGGTTATATTTGAATATTGAACCTTTTGACAAGTCCTTATGTGACTTGAGTTGATATTGAAACAGCTTATCCCTTTTTGTCCATGTGTTTATGAGTAGTTTATTGGTTAATACCATTGATTAGTGATGTATATATCCGCTGCATTGTCATACCAGTGACGATCCGTATGATCCGTACTTCCTTGAGAAGTCGGGTCGTCACAGGATCGTGTCTTCTGCACCGACAATAATCGACCCATCTTGCTCATCTACCTCTTCAATTTCCCCATTTATAGCAGCAGATGAAAAAGTTACATCTTCACTTGTCCTTGTATTATATTCACGCTCGCGTTTTTCTGCAAACATTGAGCATGCAGCATCTGATGCTTGATTAATGATTTCAAATGAAAATTTTGGATCACTGGAGTCCATTTTTTTACAAAAACAGTCCTGGTCAGTTAACAAACAACTGCAAAAAAATTGTCATTTCTGATATTGCAAGCTAGAGCACCTTATTCCCAGCTCCAGCTTTTTGTTCATCACAGCAATGTTACAAGATAGCATTTTATTTATCAAAATGACCAAAATGTTAGAGAAAAGCCAAATCCAACAGCAAAAATATCGTCAAACAGATACCAATATCATCTCATTTCAAACTGAAGAACCATATAAAAATCCAAATATAATGATAATCGTACTTCATAAGCCCCATCCATAGAAACCAAGTCATTTACTTTATTGAAAAACGTATATAACATCCAATTCAAGAATAAGATTCCCCCACATTGACAATAACATTTCTCAATTTTACCATGAACACATCTTTACTGGTTTCTCATACTTTTTCTGTAGAGTTTAGAGAAAACGAAGAAGAAATATTGGAGGAAAACTTTATTTTCTCTCTTATTCTCATCAAGCTCAAAACATCTGTTTACAGTCTTTATTTATATTGCTATATAAAAAATAAAAGATAACAATCTAATAACAAAATCTAATAACAACTTTGTAACAACTAAGTCCACGTGGCACCGTCAGTTATCATCTCCATGCAACATGCAGCGTGCATGTTTCTTCATTCTCGCTTCACCGCTTGATTGCTCGCACCCCTTGTAGGACATTACATCTTCGCATCTTCAGCAGCTCTATACCCTCCGGCAAGCTGGGCATGGTGGATATCCACCATCCCGAGCTTGAGCAACAATGAATGAAAACGAGGTCCAGCTAGAGCCTTGTTAAAAGATCGACAAGGAGAGTAGTAGAGCGAGATACATAGGCAAAATGAATCCGACTTTGAATTGATCACGAGCAAAGTGGCGGTCAATGTCGAGGTGTTTAGTTCTCTCATGGAAGACCTGGTTTTGGTGATATGTATCGCAACTGATTATCACAATATATAGGAATAGGCGTAGGAAGAACAATAGAAATCGGTACACGAGATATGATAGCCAAAGCACTTGGCGAACCGTAGTAATCTTGAGAGATCTATATTCTGCCTCGACGGAAGAAACGGAGACCGTTGTTAGCTTGCAATGCCAAGAAATCAAACAATCCCCAAGAAACATACAATAGCCAGTCAAAGAGCGCCGAGAGGCAATGCAAGACACCCAATCAGCATCACAGAAACCTTTGAGCGTAAAGGAGCTGGTCGAAGGAAAAAATAAACCGAGTGAAGGGCACCCCTTGAGATATCACAGAACGTGAATGGCAGCGTCCCAATGGTGTTGACAAGGAGAGGAAACGTGTTAACTGGGTTGTTGTGTAGCATAACTGATATCTGGTCGGGTAAGATTCAAATAAAGAATCTTACCCACCGGTCTTCTATAGGAATCAGGATTTTCTAAAGAAGAAGAAACCGAACTGGACAATGAATGGCCACCGGGAAGAGGTGTATGGACAGAACGACAGCCGAGAAGTCCAGCTGAGTTGATGAGATCCAAAATGTATTTGCGTTGATTCAAAGAAGTGCCCGCAGCTCCACGAGCAATGTCCATGCCCAAAAAATACTTAGCTAAACCGAGGTCCTTGATAGAGAATGCACTATCTAGATAACCCTTTACTTCAGTGATGAATGACTCACTCGCACCCGTAATCAATATTTCATCAACATATACAAGTAAGCACAGAAACGACTCACCCGAGCCCTTAGTAAAAAGGCAGTGATCATGTGGGGATTGGACAAAACCAAATTCGAACAACTTCAGACAAAACTCAGCATTCCACTCCCTTGAGGCTTGCTTTAAACCATACAAACTTTTGGTTAATTTGCAGACCTGTCCACGCTTAGCCTTAGTGTAGCCCGGAGGTGGTGTCATATATATCTCTTCATGAAGAAAGCCGTGGAGAAATGCATTGTTCACATCCACTGATGAATTGCCCAATGATTAATCGTGCCTTGCTCAAAAATCTCATAGTGACAAGTTTGTGCTGGTGAGAAGACTTCAGTATAGTCGATACCAAATTCTTGATTGTAACCTTTTGCAACTAAGCGAGCCTTATAACTCTCAGCGGTGTCATCGGTCAAAGCTTGACTTTATATACCCACTTACGTCCAATGGGTTTCTTCCCATGTGGCAGATCTACAATAACCCATGTCTCATTGCTTTCCAATGCTCCAAGTTCTCTATCCATGGCAGCAACCCAGTCAGCACTTAAGCTTGCTGCCTTATATGAACTTGGTTCTTGAATATTATCAATCTTGATAAGGAATGCCGCATATTCGGTTTAAGGCAAGGAGTCACTGATGGGAAGCGTGGGAGGATCCTTGAAGAGCTTGGCGTAGTAACGTCTGAGCTAAGAAATTGTTGTCACGAACGTAGTCATTTAGCCATGAAGGAGGTTTTATGACTCTGGACCGTGTGTTGTGTGTTGGCTGCATGACTTCTATAACATCAGACATCTCTTGATGAAGAGGCAAAGCAGAATTTATATCAGTGGGTACAAGAATTGCATCCAGACATACAGACGGGTACTCAGCAATTTTATTCACATCCATTTCTGAAAGTAAACTGGAGTCATCTGTATTAAGAATGGAAGAGCTCCGGAATGGATAGTCATGAGGTATGAACTTGACATCCCTTCCAATAAGGACCTGAGAGTTATCCATATCAAATAATAGAAACCCCTTTTGAAATGCAGCATAACCCAAAAAGACACACTTCAAGCACCTACTATCAAACTTCGATTTATTCGGAGATGTATCAACAGCATAAACAAGACATCCAAATGGATAAATGTTGTCCAGAGAAGGTTCCTTCTCATATAGCAAAGCATAAGGGCATTTCCACTCTAACACTTGACTAGACATTCGGTTTAATAACCATGTAGCCATAAGAAGAGCATATGACCAGAATTTACGTGGGAGAGAGCTCTCAAACATCAACGCACGCGCAATTTGTAGCAAGCTTCTATGTATACGTTCTACAATCCCATTTTGTTGCGGTGAGTACACACATGTCCTTTGATGAATAATTCCATGACTTAACAACAAATCACTCATGGTTTTATTCAAAAATTCTGATCCATTATCTGTGCGTATGAATTTAATGGTCTTTTCAAAATGATTCTTCACCATTATAATAAACGGTTTCATCACAGAGTGTACTTGATCTTTCGATTTAATCAAGTATGTCCAAGTAACCCTACTATGGTCTCCACCAATGTTACCATAAATCTAACATTGTCAACACATTCTTCATTATCTGGCCCCAAACATCAACATGCGATTTCAAATAAGGATGCGGTTAGATACATGAAGAATAGGAAAATTTAATCTAGCTTGCTTGGATCGAACACATACCTCACACGCCTTTATCAATTCGGTGTCATCAAGCGAGATTTTGCCTTTGAATTTTGCCATGTCTTGCATTGTTTTCGAGATGGGTGTCCAAGCATCGCATGCCATTTCATTATTTCGATGCGATGACTCGATGACGATGCATTACATATATTCTGCTTTCGAATAATGTATAGATTTCCCATGCCTTCTCATATCCCCATAATGTAGTTGGAATCCATTCTCTGAATAATACAATGTGAACCTAGAAACACACATTTAGCTGCATTCTCCATCACCAATGCTGCAACCGATACTAGATTGTGTGTGAATGTAGGTGCGGCGAGAACATTATGAGCATAATATCTCCATTGATCTCAACATTTCACGTAAATAATACCTCCTTAGTACTTCCATCTAGAAGATGTATTTTCTGTGACACTTCAAGTCTCTTTCGTTTTCATCGGTTTTCATTACAACAAACATGCGTACTTGCTCCGAATCAACTATCCAACTCTCCTTGTCCAATCCATCCAAAATACCGAGCATAATATCCATCAAATTCTTTGCCTTTGGTTCGTATCATTACGCACCATATTGGCATTATAGTCGCCTTTGGTGATTCATCTTTTCATCATTTGCTATCTTTCCCATGTACTTTGTCAACTCCTCTTTTATTATTTTACCAATGATCATGTTTGATCCACCCTTATCTCGCAAAATTTTCTGATTCATCCTCTTTGTTGTTTGATGAATAACCATCGCAAAGTTCACCTTCAACCTCCTCGCATCTCGGTTTCTTGAACCAAACGGAAAGCCATGCGACTTGAAGCATTCCTTTTGTCATGTCCACTCTATTGCAATGACCACGGTATAAGCTCATCTTCTCTCTCTCGCCGTCTCCCTTGAGCGAATAAACTTTTCCTTTGTTTGATCCTTTACTATTTAAGCGATATCTGCATTCATCGCCATTGAGCTCACGGAATTGAGCGTATTATCCATTGACAAATTCTGTTCCTCTATTTGTAGAATCATCGAATATGCCTTATCTACATTTGGAAGAGGATCCAAAATAAAATCGATTCCTTGTATTGTCATATCCATCATTCAAACCATTAAGAAATTGCATCAATTTACGGTTCTCTTCTTTCATTAAGCTTTGCTTTCTGGCGTTGCATTTGCAAATCGATGGCGGCAACACCATTTCGAGTTCACTCCACATCGTGACAAACTTGTTAAAATACACCATCACGCTTTGATTCCCTTGATCAAACATCTTGATCTCTCTCTGCGCCGTGCGATTTTGGGACCATTGTTTTTCCCAAATCTATGGTTTAAAGCATCCCACAAATCCTTGTATTATCAATATGCACAAATGAATCATAAGCTCCTTAGATATAAATTGATAATCCATGAGGATACCATATAATCCACCTTGATCCATGTTTTGCGATGTGGTGAATCGACGCGGAGTTTGAAACTTTCATCCAAAATTGAGTTTACTTTTGGCTCCTAGAGCACGCCTTATAGATCTACTACAATTGAAAATTACTACCATTCAATTGAAATGTGACCAATTGCATACGGATGATCTCCATTATGCAATTGCAGAATTTCTCTAATATGATGATCTTCCATTTGGTCGGTTTACGTGTTTACGTCCTTGAGTTATCACAGAGCTTGAACTTCCTTGACTCTTTCCTCTTCTTGCTCCTCTTCTTCGTGAGCACCTTGCCTTCTTCACTAATAATTCCCATACCGACCTTGGTTCTTTACCATTCGTGTATTATGTATAATGATTAATCTAGCATGGCTCGATACCATGTAGAGTTTAGAGAAAGCGAAGAAGAAATATTGGAGGAAAACTTTATTTTCTCTTATTCTCATCAAGCTCAAAACATCTGTTTCTGACCTTTATTTATAATGCTATATAAAAAATAAAAGCTAACAATCTAATAACAACTTTGTAACAACTAAGTCCACGTGGCGCGTCGGTTATCATCTCCATGCAACATACACGTGCATGTTTCTTTCGATTCGCTTATTTCTTGATTGCTCGCACCCTTGTAGGACATTACATCTTAGCATCTTCTTGACTCTATATTTTCTCAAAATCAAACCAACACCATCATCTCAACATTAGTTCATTTGTGATCACACAAAATCAAGCCGGAAATAAAATAGTAAAGTTCAAGATAGATCAACATCGCATTGACAGATAATCTGAAGAGAACGATGTACTTGAGCTGTATTAGTTCCAAACTTCCAATAGTGGTGAAGGCAGGTTGGAATATTTAGGCAAAGCTTATATTTCTTGAAACCCTAATTCCAGACCAAGATAAATGCAGCATTCGCATTTGCTACTTTCTCTCTACTCAATTAACATCTTTGGGAACTCTGGAGTCAAATAAGCAAGTGATATATGGTGAAAATTATAAAAACTTTTATTGCATTTTTGTGCTGGGAGATGAAAATTATTAAATAAAAAATATGGAGGTAGAGCGGTTTTAAATTGAGCTTGATTTCGGCGGGAAATGCCGTATCTTACTAAGGTTAGGGCTCAAGCGCCATCTGGATTAGACCCATTAGTACTGTGGGCCTCTATATAGACAATAACCCTAACAAAGTGTTGCCTACACTAACTGGCCCAATCTCTCTGTCCAATGAACTTGGATTATACACGGTATTCAATTGAGAAGATACACTCATTTAATCTCATAAATTAACTTGGTAATAATTTTAATCCGAATTTCAACTAATTCGTTATTCAAGTCTAAAAATTAATTCAGTTACAATTTTTAATTTGTTAGTGATTTTCGGCAGAATCAAAAAATTAAGTAGACAACCAGATTTTAAGTGCGACAGTTTCATTTATATAATGAGATATTCCACATTATCAAAAGATCATCATTTTCTATGGTACAAGTTGTTCGATGAAATGCTTCCCAAGGTGAAAGCCCTCAATCTTTTATTTATTGACATTTTAATAAATAAATAAACACAAAAACTTGTGTACATGCTGACTCATGGTACGCGTATAAGCTTTGAAATTTTTCTACGTTGCTTTGTTTTCTTTGATTTTTAGTATTTTATTATTTAATGTTTTGTCTTTTGTTTTATGACAAAAACTTATATTAAATATAGTAAATAAGGATAATTAGATTTTTTAATTATAATTTATTAATTCATTATGGTTTATTAATTCATAATTAAGGTTTATTAATTCATAATTAGTTTTATTATTTAAATTAAGGTTTATTATTCAAAATTAGGGTATTAATTCATAATTAGGGTTTATTATTCGAAATTAGAGTTATTTATTCATAATTAGGATTTATTAATTCAAAATGAGGGTTTAATAATTCACAATTAGGGTTTATTAATTTCAATTAAAGTTTATTAATTCAAAATTAGGGTTTATATTCAAAATTAGAGTTTATTAATTCCAATCAGGGTTTATTAATTCAAAACTAATATTTATTAATTCATGATTATGGTTTATTAATTCACAATTAGGATTTATTAATTCAAAATTAAGATTTATTAATTCACGATTAAGATTTATTAATTCAAAATTATTATTTATTAATTTACAATTAAGTTTTATTAAATTAATTATTATTAATTAGAATTAATTTAATATTAACTAATTAATTAAAGATTAATTAGGGGATGGTCTCACTATGCACACGCGCGCACAGGAGACCACCCCATAAATAAAACCTCTTCATTTAATCTTGACTCCTCATCTCTCAAATTCCCGTCATTCTTGATGGTTTAAACATATTGTTGTGATTGTTGGCCCAACATAGCAGCCAAAGCCCATTTATTCTCCTTAAATAGTTCTTAAACCTATTCCCAACATGGATTGGAATAGCATAAAGTCACGCTCCTATTCACATGTGAGAGAGGTGCATTGGATTTATATCTTGAAAGCGGTTTGGTTGAGCTTGTATACAATGTTTCTGTTACCACTATTACAATCTCCTATCGATTTGAATACTTGATTGCATATATCGTGTCCCTTATCTCATATATAAGTTAGATCATACGATTGTGTAGAAGATCACGAATGCATGTATGATTGGTCGAAGCTTAATGAGATATAAAAGTTTCACGGTGAGGCGACTTAAGGCGAGTTGTCGGTTTAAGCTGCAGTATAGATAAGTGACTTGACTTAGTTACTTGTCTATCTTTGATACGTCTCGGCGTATTGAAGGATCACGGTGAGATGAGTTCTTCTTCGACCGTCGTGAAGAACCGAGATCTCGGTGACTTACGATGATCTAAACCTCGATAAGGTATTAGGTAAGTATGAGTTCTTGACCATCACTTTGACTTGTTATGAGTGAGGTTATATGTTCTAACCAATTCTCCGCGTCTTGGGTGGTGGCGATCTTGTATGTCACGCTAGTTATCTGTGTCAGTCACCGTATCCGTTTAGGATGATGGCGTCCCTTAAGGAGCTCAAAGGTTTATTGTACTAAACCCTGCGGTTGAGTTAGCTCAAGTACAATAATAAGGTTGAGTGGTACTACTTAAGAAATGAAGTTATTGTCGTTTTAAGCGATCAGTTGCTAGAAATGATTAATGGACGTTCGATATCTTAAATACGGGGATTCGTAATGTCTAAGTGCAAGCCCGACTCAACCGGTAATAAAGGGTAAGTCGACATTCTTTCTCTAGTGGCATGATCGAATGTTTATAAATTAATTTATGTTACGGTGAACATAAGATAATTAATTTATTTGAGGCCCATCTTTATTCCTTGCATTTGATCCTGGTGGCCCATCCAGACCCGTAGCATGATGAAATCGGGCGCCCTATAGCTCTCAAAGGCAAGATTTTATTCTCTTTATCCACAAGGATATAATTATATTTATGGTATATGCATAGATCCTTTCCATATAAGATTATGGTAATAATCTTGAGAGTATGGAAATAATCTAAGAGTATGGAAATAATCCTAAGAGTATGGTAATATTCCATATAGGATTATGGTAATATTCCATATAGGATTAAGGTAGTGCATTATAAATATAAGGTATGAGATAATGTCTAGGCTAATGCTCACAAATTAAGAGGAAGATTTTGGTCGTCTCGCATTTGAGAGAGAATTTTCGAGATTTTGTTGAAGAGCTTGGGTGATTTTCGGTGTATTCTCCATAGATCGTCCTCACTCGGCGTTGGAGATTGGGCGGCGGGATACGATCCGAAGGTCAAAGCACGAGTCCGATCCGTTCGATCCGTTCATCTCGTTCCATCGACCTCTTGGATCGAAGGTAAACACGTGAAAACCCTAACGTGTTGCGATTTAATTATATAGGCGCATGCTAGGTTTATAATCAATGTATGGTGAATTAAACACCCAAGATGGATCCTCGGGCGAGGGTTAACATCGTTTTCCCTACGGTGCAACATAGCAAAAGGCTTCCCGTTCCCATTCCATTGTGTGCAAGCTTGAGTGAGAGAGAGATAGAGAAAAAGTGCTGCGGTGCTTGCCTTTGTGGTCGTGATTATGGTCGACGAGATAGCCACTCCCTTTGGTGGAGCAGCGGTTGTGTGTGCGTCGAAGGAGGAGCCGCGCTTTGAGCCGGTTTATTTAATCCTATCTCTATTTTTCTTTTCTTGTTTCTTTCCTTGTTGTGTGCGGTGTCCGAAAGTTGGAGGAAAGGCGTTGAGTTCTTTTAGGGGTCGATGGAGGTCTTGTCCGGGGGCGCGTTGGCGACGACAGCGGTCCGGATTCACAATGATGGTATCAGTCGAGGTTCTTCCTCGTCGTAGTTGGAAAGTCGAGATTACGGTCTTAGGATCTCGCTCGATAAGCGGCTAAAACCTCTTAGTTTTAAGATTCTAGAAAGCGCCGATTAGCGCGGTGTAGGATTGGGTTTTGTTTACATTTACCAGCGTGTCTCGTGTGTTATTGTGTGATTAAATCGAAAATCTTATTTGCCTTGAGAATATTTTGTTCTCGATTTGTATTCATTGCATTAAGGTGATAAATTTTCTTGATTTATTGTGTGGCATTATGTCTTCTTTAGCGAATTATGGTTTTGCACCTTTTGATGGTAAAAGCGGACTTTGGTTTTGACATATAGAATTGCCAATTGGAGCGGCTAGGCTTTGAGTCTATGAGTTGCTAGTTCTAGGTAGCTATGTGATTAATTGAGATATTATGTATGAATATGTTTCATGTATATCTCATGTATACATGAACTTGCTTGTTTGTTGTTGCTTTGTGACTACGTGTGTAGGGATCTAAGTGATCCGTCTTTGTTTTCGAGCATGCTTAGTGATTTGCTCTAAAGTGGAGCTATGTGGTTGAGCTTTAAGTTTAGGGTGCATGAGCTTAGGAGTTTGTTTCCTTGTGTGTCTCTTTTGTTGCTCTCTTTGAGGTGGAATTTCGTCCCTTGCTTTATGCTCGTTGTTTTCTTGTTCTTTGTGAACATACCTTTGTGGTTAATTCTATGTGGCTTTGTGGTTTGGTGGCTTTGTGCCAACTTCGTGTCTTCGTGATGGCTTAGTGACTTTGTGATATACTTTGTGTGTTATTATCTGTGTGATCTATGCTAGCTTAGTGATAGCAATCTTTGTGATATACCGTCTATGTGATGGTTGTGATGATCTTTACGATCTTCTGTAGCTTTGTGCTAGTTATCTTTGTGATGTTTCTTTGTGAGCTTCTAATTGTGTATTAGTTGCCTTCGTGCTTTGTGATTGCTTTGTGGGCTTCTAATTGTGTGTTAGATATCTTTGTGCTTTGTGGGTTTTTCTTGTGTGTTTTGAAGGTATGAACACGGTTAATTTACCCTTGGTTGATCTTTGTGATCATGTATAGGCTGTGTCTATACGTCTTGTTCCATGCTCTGTCTGTGTGATTTTGCAGGGGACGCTCGACGAGGATGATTGTGCGGTTTGTTCTCCGATGCACACAGCAACACGGTTGGGCCAAAGGTGGAGATTGTTGTGATTGTTGGCCCAACATAGCAGCCAAAGCCCATTTGTTCTCCTTAAATAGTTCTTAAACCTATTCCCAACATGGATTGGAATAGCATAAAGTCACGCCTCCTATTCCCTGTGTGAGAGGCTGCAACATAGCAAAAAGGCTTCCCCATTCCCATTCCCATTGTGTGCGCAAGCCTGTGAGTGAGAGAGAGATAGAGAGAAAAAGCTGCTGCAGTGCTTGCCTTTGTGGTCGTGATTGCGAGTCGACGAGATAGCCACTCCTTTGGTGGAGCCAGCGGTTGTGTGTGTGCGTCAAAGGAGGAGCCGCACTTGAGCCGAGTTTATTTAATCCTATCTCTATTTTTTCTTTTCTTGTTTCTTTCCTTGTTGTGCGGTGTCGAGAAAGTTGGCGGGAAAGGCGTTGAGTTCTTCTTAGGGGTCGATGGAGGTCTTGTCAGGGAGGCGCGTTGGCGACAACAGGCGGTCCGGATTCTAGCAGTGGTATCGAGTCGAGGTTCTTCCTCGTCGTAGTTGGAAAGTCGAGATTCGGTCTTAGGATCTCGCTACGATAAAGCGGCTAAAACCTCTTAGTTTAAGATTCTAGAAAGCGCCGATTAGCGCGATGTAGGATTGGGTTTTGTTTACATTTACCAGCGTGTCTCTCGTGTGTTAGTTGTGTGATTAAATCGAAAATCTTATTTGCCTTGAGAATATTTTTGTTCTCGATTTGTATTCATTGCATTAAGGTGATAAATTTTCTTGATTTATTGTGTGGCATTATGTCTTCTTTAGCGAATTATGGTTTTGCACCTTTTGATGGTAAACGGACTTTGGTTTTTGACATATAGAATTGCCAATTGGGCGAGCTAGGCTTTGAGTCTATGAGTTGCTAGTTCTAGGTAGCTATGTGATTAATTGAGATATTATGTATGAATATGTTTCATGTATATCTCATGTCTATGAACTTGCTTGTTTGTTGTTGCTTTGTGACTCTGTGTGTAGGGATCTAAGTGATCCATCTTTGTTTTTCGAGCATGCTTAGTGATTTGCTCTAAAGTGGAGCTATGTGGTTGAGCTTTAAGTTTAGGGTGCATGAGCTTAGGAGTTTGTTTCCTTGTGTGTCTCTTTTGTTGCTCTCTTTGAGGTGGAATTTAGTCCTTGCTTTATGCTCGTTGTTTTCTTGTTCTTTGTGAACATACCTTTGTGGTTAATTCTATGTGGCTTTGTGGTTTGGTGGCTTTGTGCCAACTTCGTGTCTTCGTGATGGCTTAGTGACTTTGTGATATACTTTGTGTGTTATTATCTATGTGATCTATGCTAGCTTAGTGATAGCAATCTTTGTGATATACCGTCTATGTGATGGTTGTGATGATCTTTACGATCTTCTGTAGCTTTGTGCTAGTTATCTTTGTGATGTTTCTTTGTGAGCTTCTAATTGTGTATTAGTTGCCTTCATGCTTTGTGATTGCTTTGTGGGCTTCTAATTGTGTGTTAGATATCTTTGTGCTTTGTGGGTTTTTTTTTCTTGTGTGTTTTTTTGAAGGTATGAACACGGTTAATTTACCCTTGGTTGATCTTTGTGATCATGTATAGGCTGTGTGTCTATCGTCTTGTTCCATGCTACATGCGTGTGATTTTGCGGGGGCCTCGGCGAGGATGATTATGCGGTTTGTTCTCCGATGCACACAACAACACGGTTGGGCCAAAGGTGGAGATTGTTGTGATTGTTGGCCCAACATAGCAGCCAAAGCCCATTTATTCTCCTTAAATAGTTCTTAAACCTATTCCCGACATGGATTGGAATAGCATAAAGTCACGCCTCCTATTCCACATGTGAGAGGTGCAACATAGCAAAAGGCTTCCCATTCCCATTCCATTGTGTGCATAAACTGTGAGTGAGAGAGAGATAGAGAAAAAGCTGCTGCAGTGCTTGCCTTTGTGGTGTGATTGCGAGTCGACGAGATAGCCACTCACTTTGGTGGAGCAGCGGTTGTGTGTGTGCGTCGAAGGAGGGCCGCACTTTGAGCCGAGTTTATTTAATCCTATCTCTATTTTTCTTTTCTTGTTTCTTTCCTTGTTGTGTGCGGTGTCGAAAGTTGTGAGGAAAGGCGTTGAGTTCTTCTTGGGGTCGATGGAGGTCTTTGTCAGGGAGGCGCGTTGGACGACGAGGCGGTCCGGATTCTATGATGGTATCAGTCGAGGTTCTTCCTCGTCGTAGTTGGAAAGTCGAGATTCGGTCTTAGGATCTCGCTCGATAAGCGGCTAAAACCTCTTAGTTTAAGATTCTAGAAAGCGCCGATTAGCGCGATGTAGGATTGGGTTTTGTTTACATTTACCAACGTGTCTCTCGTGTGTTAGGTGTGTGATTAAATCGAAAATCTTATTTGCCTTGAGAATATTTTTGTTCTCTGATTTGTATTCATTGCATTAAGGGTGATAAATTTTCTTGATTTATTGTGTGGCATTATGTCTTCTTTAGCGAATTATGGTTTTGCACCTTTTGATGGTAAAAGCGGACTTTGGTTTTGACATATAGAATTGCCAATTGGGCGGACTAGGCTTTGAGTCTATGAGTTGCTAGTTCTAGGTAGCTATGTGATTAATTGAGATATTATGTATGAATATGTTTCATGTATATCTCATGTCTATGAACTTGCTTGTTTGTTGTTGCTTTGTGACTCTGTGTGTAGGGATCTAAGTGATCCATCTTTGTTTTTCGAGCATGCTTAGTGATTTGCTCTAAAGTGGAGCTATGTGGTTGAGCTTTAAGTTTAGGGTGCATGAGCTTAGGAGTTTGTTTCCTTGTGTGTCTCTTTTGTTGCTCTCTTTGAGGTGGAATTTCGTCCCTTGCTTTATGCTCGTTGTTTTCTTGTTCTTTGTGAACATACCTTTGTGGTTAATTCTATGTGGCTTTGTGGTTTGGTGGCTTTGTGCCAACTTCGTGTCTTCGTGATGGCTTAGTGACTTTGTGATATACTTTGTGTGTTATTATCTGTGTGATCTATGCTAGCTTAGTGATAGCAATCTTTGTGATATACCGTCTATGTGATGGTTGTGATGATCTTCTGATCTTACGTAGCTTTGTGCTAGTTATCTTTGTGATGTTTCTTTGTGAGCTTCTAATTGTGTATTAGTTGCCTTCGTGCTTTGTGATTGCTTTGTGGGCTTCTAATTGTGTGTTAGATATCTTTGTGCTTTGTGGGTTTTTTTCTTGTGTGTTTTTGAAGGTATGAACACGGTTAATTTACCCCTTGGTTGATCTTTGTGATCATGTATAGGCGTGTGTCTATCGTCTTGTTCCATCTTTCGTATCGTGTGATTTTGCGGGGGCGCTCGGCGAGATGATTGTGCGGTTTGTTCTCCGTGCACAGTGACACGGTTGGGCCAAGGTGGAGATTGTTGTGATTGTTGGCCCAACATAGCAGCCAAAGCCCATTTGTTCTCCTTAAATAGTTCTTAAACCTATTCCAACATGGATTGGAATAGCATAAAGTCACGCTCCTATTCCACGTGTGAGAGGCTGACATAGCAAAAGGCTTCCCATTCCATTCCATTGTGTGCATAAGCCTGTGAGTGAGAGAGAGATAGAGAGAAAAAGCTGCTGCAGTGCTTGCCTTTGTGGCTGTGATTGCGGAGTCGACGAGATAGCCACTCCCTTTGGTGGAGCCGCGGTTGTGTGTGTGCGTCAAAGGAGGAGCCGCACCTGAGCCGAGTTTATTTAATCCTATCTCTATTTTTTCTTTTCTTGTTTCTTTCCTTGTTGTGTGCGGTGTCGAGAAGTTGGCGGAAAGGCGTTGAGTTCTTTGCCGGGGTCGATGGAGTCTTTGTCGGGGAGCGCGTTGGCGACAACGAGGCAGTCCGGATTCTATGATGGTATCGAGTCAAGGTTCTTCCTCGTCGTAGTTGGAAAGTCGAGATTCTGGTCTTAGGATCTCGCTCTGATAAAGCGGCTAAAACCTCTTAGTTTTAAGATTCTAGAAAACTGCCGATTGGCGCAGTGTAGGATTGGGTTTTGTTTCTGTTTACCAACGTGTCTCTCGTGTGTTAGCTGTGTGATTAAATCGAAAATCTTATTTGCCTTGAGAATATTTTTGTTCTCTGATTTGTATTCCGCTGCATTAAGGCTGATAAATTTTTCTTGATTTATTGTGTGGCATTATGTCTTCTTTAGCGAATTATGGTTTTGCACCTTTTGATGGTAAAACGGACTTTGGTTTTTTGACATATAGAATTGCCAATTGGAGCAGCTAGGCTTTGAGTCTATGAGTTGCTAGTTCTAGGTAGCTATGTGATTAATTGAGATATTATGTATGAATATGTTTCATGTATATCTCATGTCTATGAACTTGCTTGTTTGTTGTTGCTTTGTGACTCTGTGTGTAGGGATCTAAGTGATCCATCTTTGTTTTCGAGCATGTAGTGATTTGCTCTAAAGTGGAGCTATGTGGTTGAGCTTTAAGTTTAGGGTGCATGAGCTTAGGGTTTGTTTCCTTGTGTGTCTCTTTTGTTGCTCTCTTTGAGGTGGAATTTAGTCCCTTGCTTTATGCTCGTTGTTTTCTTGTTCTTTGTGAACATACCTTTGTGGTTAATTCTATGTGGCTTTGTGGTTTGGTGGCTTTGTGCCAACTTCGTGTCTTCGTGATGGCTTAGTGACTTTGTGATATACTTTGTGTGTTATTATCTGTGTGATCTATGCTAGCTTAGTGATAGCAATCTTTGTGATATACCGTCTATGTGATGGTTGTGATGATCTTTACGATCTTCTGTAGCTTTGTGCTAGTTATCTTTGTGATGTTTCTTTGTGAGCTTCTAATTGTGTATTAGTTGCCTTCATGCTTTGTGATTGCTTTGTGGGCTTCTAATTGTGTGTTAGATATCTTTGTGCTTTGTGGGTTTTTTTTTCTTGTGTGTTTTTTTGAAGGTATGAACACGGTTAATTTACCCCTTGGTTGATCTTTGTGATCATGTATAGACTGTGTGTCTATACGTCTTGTTCCATGCTCTGTCTGTGTGATTTTGCAGGGGACGCTCGACGAGGATGATTGTGCGGTTTGTTCTCCGATGCACACAGCAACACGGTTGGGCCAAAGGTGGAGATTGTTGTGATTGTTGGCCCAACATAGCAGCCAAAGCCCATTTGTTCTCCTTAAATAGTTCTTAAACCTATTCCCAACATGGATTGGAATAGCATAAAGTCACGCCTCCTATTCCCTGTGTGAGAGGCTGCAACATAGCAAAAAGGCTTCCCCATTCCCATTCCCATTGTGTGCGCAAGCCTGTGAGTGAGAGAGAGATAGAGAGAAAAAGCTGCTGCAGTGCTTGCCTTTGTGGCTGTGATTGCGGAGTCGACGAGATAGCCACTCCCTTTGGTGGAGCCGCGGTTGTGTGTGTGCGTCAAAGGAGGAGCCGCACCTGAGCCGAGTTTATTTAATCCTATCTCTATTTTTTCTTTTCTTGTTTCTTTCCTTGTTGTGTGCAGGTGTCCAGAAAGTTGACAGGAAAGACGTTGAGTTACTGCCGAGGTCGATGGAGGTGCTGTCCGGGAGCGCGTTGACGACGATGAGGCAGTCCGGATTCATAACACATATAGTAATGCTGACTTAGATTGCAGTCAAATATCATATAATAAACTGTCGCAATCTTTTCAATGCATTTCTTTCTTGGGATGCTTCTGATTGATGAAAAACACCATAGAAAGTCAAGCAACATCTTCATTCTTTACTATAACTTGAAAGGGCCACGGTGTTTAACTAGTCAAACGTTTGATCGTTTCAAGCAATCATATTTTAAGCTACATATCATTATCTTCCCCCTGTAATTAGATAATCAAGTTTCATTATTTTTCTCCTCGTTTTATTATATATACAACTATAGGTCAGCATCTCGTGCTCTTTCGAATAACCTTTTTTTTATGTTGTCAAGGGAAAAGGAGTCAACCCGAATGGTACAAAATTGTCAACATGGAGAATGTAAGGTTTCGGTAAAGTGCTTTATACATAATCTTTTAATTTATATTGCAATTAGCTGGTGATGTGTACGGTTGAGTGAAAATAAAATGGCTTTGACATTGTTTATGACTTTGATGCATATCTCTTTTTATTAGGGTTAATAATTATAGCATATGAAATGAGTTTTAGAATTTCTTTTATTTATAATATCAACTTTAATTTATTATTAAAACAGTTCGAAGTTTGCAAAATTGTTTAATTATGGTTCACATCATTTTTTTACATCGGAAGCTGACTAAAATCTTCCATAAAACATGATTCTCAAGTTGGGATGTCGATAAAATGAAGCTACGATACAAGAAACATATTTATAACGGTAGGATTTTTGACGTGGCCCTTTATTTAATATTTTGCAAAATTCAGACTATTTTATAATTATAATGAAGTTAGAGTCATAAATGTACTGAATGCTAAAGTTCAGGTCATAAAATATAATTAACACTTTTGTTTTCTCTTTATTAAGGGTGCACTTGTACCTATCTCATCTGCATTTTCTCAGAAACATCATCGCTTTCTTGCAGCAACATCAAAAATTTTACCTCATCTTCATGAGTTTCTTGATCATTCTTGCTTCCTAGCCAGCTAACATCATGTATGCGGCGTGCTTGCTTTTCTTGATCTCTTCTGTTGGCTTATCCAATGCAGAAGACACAATGAGGCCTAACAAAGCGCTGAAAGAGAACCAAACTCTAATCTCAGCCGGTGGCGTTTTCGAGCTGGGATTTTTCCAGGATGCTGTTTCCGGCTACGTATACGTCGGAATCTGGTTCAAGAACATCACAAACAAGAAGCCCGTGTGGGTCGCGAACCGCGACAACCCTCTCGAGCATCTCTACGCATCCTTCAAGATCAGGGACGATGGCAACCTGATCGCTACGGACAGGAGGCAGGCCCCGATGCTCGTCAACTACGGCAGCCTCGCAACGAGCTCCAACACCACTGCCACCCTCCTCGACACCGGAAACCTTATTCTCAAACAGGGAGATGAGGTTATTTGGCAGAGCTTTGATTTCCCGACGGATACGTTACTCCCCGGGATGAGACTCGGTTGGTTCGGTCTGCAGACGGCTCAGCCGCGGCAGCAGTATCTGCTCTCGTGGCTGGGCCCGCAGAATCCCTCCCGCGGTGCGTTCACGGTGGGGACAGCGGATGCCGGAAGGGTCGCTGTCTGGAACAGGGATGTCGGCCACGTGGACGTCGGCTGGGTGGAGAGAGGTGGAGTCATGAAATTCATTTTCAAGAATTCGTTTTCCAGCTTCAATCTGAGCTACACATCGACTTTTCATGGGAATTACCTGACTTTCAACACCGTAGAGGGTTACGACGTGGCGTGGCTGGTGATAGCCTCGACGGGGCAGCTCGATGAGTATGCGCTCTACAAAGGGGGGCTCTCCATTGTGAGGCACGACTTGTGTGATCCGGCGGGGGCGGAGGTGAATGCGAGCATGTGTTTGAGAGACGCGGCCTCGTTGGGGAACTGCCGGGATGGGGATGCGTTTGTGGCGGTGAATGGAGCCGTGGCGGCTTCGGTATTGGCTTTGAACGTTTCGATTATTGATGATTTTGATGATTGTAAGGTGACTTGCTCGACCAACTGTTCCTGCGTGGCTTTCACCTACGGGGAATATTCCGGGTGCAGGCTTTACTACGGAAGCAGAGATGATCTCGGCAGCCTCGGTGGGGATGGTGTTTTTTATGCTCGGAGCATTGCAGCAAGTCGGAAACAGGGTAAGTTTTTGATTAAATGGTCAATTGCTTCTAAAATCATGAACATCGCCCATAGTATGTTGTCTTATGAACTTTACTTTGTAACATTAATAAAACAAACTTACGATTTGTTGCGATATTATTCCCCAAACGAAACTTCGGCAAAAAACTCTTAGTGTAGAAAAGAATTTAAAACACTACCATCACATATGTAGTCTAAGATTAGAAGATTTTTAGCATATTACTATAACATTTAAGAGTTTAATTTGGATAGATAGGGGGGAAATTGCAACAAACTATAAGTTCATGTTATTAGTGTTACAAATTAAAATTATTGAAAAAAAAAACTATGAGCGAAGTGCACGATTTTAAAAGCATTTAAAAACTAGCTAAATGTCTTGTAATGTTCCAAGTAAACATTCAACTTGTCAATGGAGGAAAAAAACAGAAAATATTGGATGATGCTTTATGGCACTTATTGTTGTATTGGGATTAGTAGGAGCATAAATTAAGCATCTTATGATAACTTTTAGAGCTGTATGAACAAATTTGACGATGATATTCCTAGTTAAGAAATGAAAATTGCTATAGTTGAATGCTTGTGTTTATCTTAGGTGGAAAGAAAAGGAAGCTGGCAATAATCATCCTCGTGAGCTCAATAGCTTCGGTGATTCTAGCAACTACAGTCTTCTGGTGCTTTAAACGACGCCATAAATGCATCTTTGCAGGTTTATTCCCCCACCCCCTCCCCCGTCTCAGAAACTGAATAAGCAACCTGTGAAAAATCAATCTGCAGATGTTTCAATGTGATTTCTTGATTATTATTTTTTATGGATATTGTGAAGATTCCGGCAGCAAAGGAGAGGCTGTTGACATATGGAAAATAAACGATGTTGAGTTTATCGGAGAAGAGCACAACTTAACATGGTTTTGCATCAACACGATTGAGAATGCAACAGACAGTTTCAATGCAGAAAACAAGCTTGGCGAAGGTGGTTTTGGGCCGGTGTACAAGGTGAAGTTTCACCATGTTCGTTGTTCTGTTGTATCACCAACTCAGAGAGTGTTGTAATTGATTTTCTCTCGCATTGTTCAGGGCAAGCTCCTGAGTGGTCAAGAAATCGCGGTGAAAAGGCTCTCAAAAAGGTCCGTTCAAGGTCCCAAGGAGTTCGGAAACGAAGCAGCTGTAGTCTCCAGGCTTCAACACAGGAATCTTGTCAAACTCTTAGGCTGCTGCATTCAAGGGGAAGAATACATATTAGTATACGAATACATGATCAACAGAAGTTTGGATTCCTTCATCTTTGGTAGGTATTCAATGATAAATATATATCATCACTTTACACATCCAGTTGAACGAATTTTCCTTGTTGCAGATGAATCCAAACAAGTGTTATTAGATTGGAAGATGCGGGTTCAAATTATTGAAGGAATCGCGCAGGGCATCCTGTATCTGCACAGGTACTCGAGGCTGAGGATCATCCATCGAGACCTAAAGGCGAGCAACATTCTCTTGGATGGTGATATGAACCCCAAGATCTCCGATTTTGGGATGGCCAGGATTTATGGTGAGCGGGCTCGTGCAAAGGCGACTAAAATTGCTGGAACTTAGTAAGCATTTCTCATCTTAAGTTCTATGATCAAAGTAGACTTTATCACAAAAGAAAACAGGCTATCAACGACAGAAAATTCTGTTGCTGATGAATCCTATGATTCCGTCACAATAAAAAAGATTAACAACGGAACAAAGACGAATTGACTTTCGTCATTAAGCCCAGCCGCGGATCAACAATTAAAATATCCATGGCTAAGGTCATAATAAGACGGATCAGCAACGGAATATCTGTTGTAGATTTATAACAGAAATCATACTGTCATTATTTCTATTGTATGCTATTTAGCAACGGATTTTCCTACCGTCGTTGATTTTGCTGTTATATTTTGTGTGTGTGTGTGTGTTTTTGTGATAGTGGTTACATGTCGCCTGAATACGCCATGGACGGCAATTTCTCGGAGAAATCGGATGTGTTTAGCTTGACATTATATTGCTGGAGATCATAAGTGGCAAGAGGAACATCTCCTTCTTCGAGGCTGATCACTCTCTGAATCTGCTCGGCTATGTAGCTTCAATACTCTACTCATTTATCTATCCATTAAAACCTAAATAGTTTTAAGATGAAGGGAAATGAAACCTTCTTTAGGCATGGAAGCTGTGGAAAGAAGGAAGGAGTGTTGAGTTCTTAGACGTGACGCTGCAGGCTGACTCTTGCGCGGTTAGTGAAGCAGCAAAGTACGTCCGATTAGGGCTCTTGTGCGTGCAGGAACGAGCTTCAGATCGCCCGGCCATGCCGGATTTTGTAGCCATGGCATCGAACGATGTAGCTGCTTTTCCTCTGCCTAAACAGCCTGCATTTTTAAGCTAACTAGTGTAGAGTTGATGCTGTCTTTTCTCCCAGTTGTATATTCTTATAGATGTTTTTTTTCGCAAGTTGATTAGGGCAGAATGTAGATGTAGTCTGACTGGTAATTTTTATTTGAATTTGTTAATAGTTTAAACGGATGTTGATGCATCAGAGATTGATGAGATCAAGTAGAAGGGAAAAGTTTTTTCTAACATTTTCATATATTCAATTCCTGATCGGGCTTGACCAAAAAAAAAAAATCCTGATCGGGCAATAATTGTATTTTAAGTAGGGATGGTCTCCTGCTTGTGGCGCACGGTGAAATATAATATCGCGAATTGATCTTTAATTACGGTATTTAAAACACGTAAATTAGGAATTGAGATGATTCAATCGATGAGATATCGAATAATAATTTCGATTATTCTGAAGGAATGAATTCTATTTTATATTCGAGAATCGTGAATTAAGAAATAGAAGTTTATGAAGTGTATCAGCGATATTATTTTAACGTCGATTGCGTATCGATGGTTAAAATTTCATAAAATTTTCTAAGCAATTAAGCTTAGAATTAAATTCCATTATTAATGGAATAATTTAATAAAGTAATTACGACCATTTCGAGATGAGTCGATAATTAACGTTTGAAAGCGTTTCAAGCGTTAACGTTTAGAGATGAAATGAAAAATGAATTTATTGATCAAGGAATTATAGAAATTAATTCCTATGATTATTATATGTAATTACGGTATTATTTAGCATGAAATCAATGCTAGATCATTAAGGTTTGATAGTGATCAATTTTCAAATGTTGAAGAACCTAACTTTCGAACTAAATTTTTATTACATAAAATGATGTCATTAATTTATCCTATGATATTATTTATCATCTAAACTATATGTGATAACATATATCAATGTTTGGCATGAAAAATAAAAATTGGACCTATGGTTTATATGTAATAGCGAGAACTACATAATTATATATACAAGATTTTATCTTGTTGACTTTCCACCATTACATGTATCTATTAAGTGACAATTGGATTAATTATATAGCTGACTAAATAATTAAATACATGTATATATATATATATACATGTATATATATATATATATATGTGAACCGTGTGTGTGAGTGTGTATGCATGGAGAGAGTGTGAGAGTTGTGCATGTGTGTGACAAGTGTAGAAATGCATGGAAGTGTAGTGACAAGTGTAGACATGCATGGGTATGTAGAGACACTTGTCACCCAACACCACCCCATACCTCTCTCACCACCCAACACCCCATTCCCCTACACTCATTCAGCCGTCCCCCCCCCCCCCCTCCCCCTCTCCTCTCCTCACTCCATTTCTTGCAATGGAGACCCTTTTCCACCAAAGCTTAACTGAAAACTGGAAGTTGGCTGCACGAACAGTAGATTATGGAATTTATTTGACTAAGTTACAGTGGTCCGATGAAGGTGAAATTTAAGTAAGTTTAGATTAAGCATGAATAGTATGTATGTATAAAATTTCAAGTCAATATTATGTGTTTTACTATTTTTTTTGTATTTTTCAAAACCATTGCACAAAACTGTGAAATTTCCATGTTCATCACCCTCGGTTCATGATCTTCGTTTCGAGTTTGGATAATGGTAAAACTCTAAATTTTGGCATAAACATAATTTAGCATGTCTAGAAGATTTATGTAAATTTTAAGAATTTTCTAAAAATGTTTACTATTTATTCCAGATTTTACAAACGAACTGCAAAAAACTGTCACTGTAGCGATAGCTAGTAGTAAAATATTTTTATCTCCCAATCTATTTTGAATCGTGCAGTGAGGATTTTTCTGAATTAAACTAGACTTAAGTGGCTTTTTAATCTGATGGGTTGCATTTCCAGATTCTTTATATTAAGCTCTCTGTGAATTTTTAAAGTTAACGCATTACAGTAGGTCTTTTTGTCAAAACTGCCTTAGCCTAATTTCTATGTTAATAAACTCTACAAGTCCGACTTTTACGTGAGATGTTCAAGCCGTTTGTAGTCCGACTTTGACTTGGGTTTCTTCATAAGAAATGTTCTTTACCATGTCTAGTTTTGATCTGGAAAGTTTGATCCCAAACCAAGTCTTATAGGTATACCTTTCACTGACCCAAAATCACTTACTTGAAATTTGTCCATTCCAACTAGTCAATTTTTAACTTATGTAGTTCTCGATGAGTCAGATATCTTCAGTATGGTCTTCATGAAACATGTAGTTCTTGTTACAAGGTTTCTAAATTGGTAGCCTGCAGTCATTTTGGTATTGTGAGTCAAAGTTCGAGCCTCATAAAATCCTCGTCGTTAAGCTAAATCTGGAAATCTGAAAATATTCTATGTATAGAAGTCAGTTTGAGTTGCCCACTTTGAGACCCTATATCTCCAGAACCACGACTCTTTTGGATCGAATTCCTTCTTAGAACTTGTAGTACATGTTTAGAGGTTTCCAGAATGTATCCTTGTACGGTCATACGTATCTTGAGTCGAGAGTTATGAATCGTCAAAGTATGTCACTTGAGTTGCTTTAAGCTGTTTTGCTGAAAATAAATACTTGAAATTTGACTAAGTGTTGGAACTCCCCTAGGTGAAATATGTCATATGTGAATAGGGTGATTATCGATTGTTATATGGATGATATTAATACATATTAATGACCATAATGTATAATAATACACTATGAATTTAGAAAAAAAAATTGAAATCATTTGATAATTTTGAGAATTACGAAAACATTAAAGGAATTATAAGGATTTTTAAATCCTTTTAATTAAAAGTAATAATATATTATATGTCTAAATATTATTTTGGACATATTTGGAATTTATAAAATTTTATAAGCGTAGATCACTATGTTTATAACGAGCGTTATATTTAATAACGTTATAAATGAATAATAAGGATTTATGGATAAATGGATTAATATTTAAAGAAAATATTAATAAAGTTCATCGATTTACGTGACAAATCGAGAACTATGACTTTACGAAAAGAAATCGATTGGAAATCTATTTACAACATGAATTAGTAAGAAATTACTATTGAAAGTCAAAATTGTTGACTTTTAAAGTCAGCGTCTGAAATCGTTCGATAAATACGCTAATATGCATAAAGCGTACCAATTAGGTAAAGAAACCTCGTTGGTAAGAAAAGATTTAGTAATTAAAATCCGATGTAATAGAAGCGTATAAATCGTTAAGCGTTTAAGCGGAAGGTTAAAGCGATATAGTTGAGCGATCTGAAGAGCGAGCATTCGATTGAAAGCGTATTGAATTCGTTAAGAATTCGGTTTATATCGATATAGAATATCGAAGTTTATTCTAGACTTTGAAAGTCTCGAGAATCGTGAACGACGTACTAAACATCGCTTACGTAAAGATGTGGGCCAGCAGATGACATTTGAGCGTTGCGAATACTCGAGTTTAAGGCGAACAATAGTCGGTGGGCTTTACTCTACTCAAAAATGAAATGCTATTGAAATATTTATATCGATGCTTATTTCATTTGTTGATAAAATGTTTACAAGATTATCTTGCGAAAATATTTACGTTTTGTGTATGTATCCTGTCAGGAATGAATGATGTGAATGATATGAATGATATGAATGTGTTGGGTCGCTCCCAACTTATGAATGAAATCAATATCGGATCTATATGGGAAGGACGATACAGCTAGGATTAACGTGTACACCAGTCCTATGTCTTTGTAAGGACAATTCGCGGCGGTCGCGGCGTCGTGAGGAGGCCTCCTTCACGGCGTTCGAACTATGATGTTATGATGAAAGACGAGGATATGGATCATACACACAAGAAAAATGCACGGCGGCGATGATTTTGAAAAATGATGAAAATATTTTAGTAAGCACAAGGCATTTCAACTAAAACCTTGTGTTTACCATGATTTGGCGATGTAATCTACAATTGATAAAATGTTTTTGGCATGAGTCCATGAGTGCATTCTTGTACTCGACCACTGCATGTTGTTTTAAATGTGCGATTGGTGATGATGGATGGGCGGTGTTGAGCAATAGGAAATGTTGTATTGAAAAGTTTATACCTTGATAGTACATCGTCATATGTACATATCACATGCATTCTGTTGCAAGAACTAGAGATGAGCATTCGGGCGGTTCGGTTCAAAACCGAACCGAACCCGAAAAACCGAAAAACCGAATTTTTAAAAAAACCCAAACCGAACCGAACCGAATTACCGTACAAAACCGAACCGAAACCGAACCGAAATATTCGGTTTCGGTTCGATTCGATTCTTTCAATTAAAATTAAAATTAATATACATATTATAATATATATAATATAATATATAAATATAATTATAAATATATAAATATATATAATATTAACCAATTTAAATATTAATAATATAAATAACATATATATATATATATATATATATATATAAAATATATAATAATAATTAATTGGGTGGTTCGGTTTAAAAACCGAATTTTTTTAACCAAACCGAACCCGAACCGAATTAATTTACATTTTGGAAATTTGAAACCGAACCGAACGAATTCTTGTTCAAAACCGAACCAAACCGCCCATTTCGGTTCGGTCAGGTTCGATTTTCGATCCGATTCGTTTTGCTCACCCTAGCAAGAGCTTAGGTTATGTACTAAAGTCCAAAAACATACTTGACTTTTGTATTCTGGTTTATCATCAAAAAGTGTCTCATTTATTTATCCTGTTTGAGTTACAATCCTACTAAATCGTACTTAGGATTTAGGGCGTGACAGTGGTATCGAGGCGGTTCGCTCTTGAACCCAAAATCTTCTTTAAGGTTAAGTCTAGATTGAGTCACTAGACTTCCAAGGTCGGTGACAATGCTCAACACTCCATCACATCAAGCTCGGCCGAAATGAGGTAAATGACTCTTTTTCAAGTTTAAAAATTAGCATGGCGGACAATTTTTATGAAATGATTTTTATCAAATAAAACGAAAAGTTTGAAGTGAAGGATGATTGAAATGATCTTTCAAAAGAAATGAAAGCTATGAGAAAGGTTGAGAATGAATGTTATGAAAAATTATTTGTCAAGAAAGTTATGAGAAGAAGGAAGATATAAGAAAGATGGTGACAATGATGAGAGAAAGTTTCGGCATGATATGCAAAGATGAAATGTTTGAATTCACGAAATTGATAAGGGTTCATTGTTATGAACAAAGTTATATTATTCATGTTTTAAAATGATTGAGATTGGACACGATTTGTCGAAAATGATATGTTGAATTCTTGAAATTGACGAAGTACATCTTGTCTGAGATGAGCTACGTATGAATATTTAAAGTTTTACTTCAAACCTCAAAGTTGATTATGATGATGAGCATGCTAGCTCAATGAGCGTGAACTTTTAAGAAGCATGATCACTTTTACGAAGAAAAAAATAGAAGTAAGAACTTCCTTCCATTACTGAGAACAAAGTAACGATGAATTTGAGAACTTCATTCCATCTTGAGTATCGAAAGAAAAGATTTTTCTGAAATTGTGCGACCTCGACTTGACCTCGGCATGTCGATTGTGGACTTTGACTTGAGAATTTGTAACATTGACTTTGACATGTCGACTTTGGTAGCTTATGCGACCTTGGCGTCGGCATAAACCGACCTCGATCTGCGTCGTAAATTTTCCTGCACCACGCGGTGATTTTGTTTTGACTAGTTCTCGATCGTGTGAACTCCGATTTACATCTGGTTTTAGCCTCGTGCCCCTAATGCACTGTATTTCATTTCTTATGAAGGACCAAATTCCTGATTCCTACTCCAGAATTCACGAGAATCAGTTGAAGCTAGTTACATGATTTATAGAGGTAAAACGTTATAGTATGATCTGAATCTTAGAATGTTACTAAGAAAGTAAGATTGCCCGATGTACAAGTAGAGCCACGATGTACATGAGAACCTTTGTTGATGACCTATTATGGGTATATAAGTTTTCAAAATTTTATTCATCACCCAATTTATATCGTTGAGTTTAACTCTATGACTAGTTCAATTGAGAATTCATTCGAGTTTCTCACTTCTTACGAAGAAAATTTTCAACAAAATTTATAAAATGTCCTTTTGAAACCAAATCCTTGTGTGTGAGAATATAATTGTGGTGGTGCAGCCCATATGACCAAAGAAATCTCGGTAGTCGTCATTCGGTCTTGGACCTAGAGCCCCATTTATTGATCTAAAAGCATATCGATTCAATCATTGAAAAGATGTTATTTTGATTTGTGAGACAATGCCTTTTTGTAAGTAGTCGTGATAATTCCTTCTCGACTCTTGAAACCATCAAGTATGAATGAATGTTGACTTACCTTGTCACCTAAGTGCGAATTAGTGAGCGATAAACATCGAGGCATGAAATAGGTTGACTTATTTGATCACCCAAAGTTCAGACCGATAAAGTGATAGACATCAAGAAATCGAGATGTAAGGAAAATCTCGATGAGATGAGATATTTTCTATGATACACATGGATGTGATGACCTTGATGGGCTTTACAAGATTGATAATGATGAAGTTATACCTTTATCATTACGATAATCAAGTTATGAATAAGATACTCTTTAGCATTGAATGCAAGAGTAAAAGCAAGGAAAAGTATATAATATCCGTGGGATATGACTTACATATTATGTCATAACAAGAGATTACAACTTATCTTTAAGATAGTTGGTTGTCCTTAGAACCTCGTTAGTAGGTTGGACATGTTTAAAAGAATGAAGATGCATGAAGATACTCGTTTTAAAGAATATATATATATATATGGAAATAATAGCATCTCGGAAAATAGATCTCTGTATACCTCAATCAATGAGATTATGCTTGAGCATAATCAATTCAATAATTGAAACTTGGTTAAGCGCGATAATGAGATTGAGGAATCATAATCATTGAGATGTGTGAATAGCTAGGATATCCTAACACGTAAATCAAGTATGGAGGAAATATCTCGAAGTCGAGACATGGTAATGAGATGCTTGGAATTTAAGTTATGATGTCTGAATGTACTACCTTACCAAGCTATATGACAATGATAGCGGTTCTAGTCACGAAGTGGGAACAAGTATAGCAGTAAGATTACTTTCAAATACCATGTCGAAAAAAGAGAAAAGTCGGAAATAACTAAAGAAACTATGAGCTATACAATTATAAGATAGCCCGACATAATATAAGCTTCAAAGACATATGATTTGATAAATAAAATTTCCTTGAAAATAGTTAAAGCAAGGATATATGAAATATATTCTTAAGATCGATGAAGTGAAAAGAATTGAATCATTCATCTTGGATTAGGAATGAATGACGATGATAGAGACATGACGATCTCTACAATAAGATTTAATTATCAAAATATCAAAATCAAAGGATGGGTAGATGTAGACCTAATACAAATACAATTGGTGAAAACATAGCGATCGATGCAGAAATACGGGGTAAATAAGGTAGAGAAGGCCATAACAAGGGAACATAAGGTCCCGATGGAAAGGATAATGACTTATGAAATAGACATTCACTTGAATAGCGGAACACGTAGACCAAAGTCTATACTACGCATCGAAGCAGAACAAACAAAACCAAAGGCGGGATAGGTATGAGGAAAATTCCTCGAATACCTATAAGATTTTATTCAATTTAGGTGCTTGCTTTTGACATCGCTGAAGTACGCAAAGAAGCGATAGAACACAATTTAAGCGTAGCGAATCAAGATTTAGAACCCCTTACCTATATGAAAATCATGGTCATCGCGAGGTTGCTCAAGCGTAGAATCGAGCTAGAATCGCCTAAAGTTCTATCAATGATTTGGATCGGTATATCTATGAGGAGCGTAGGTATAATTTTAGAGACAAGAAGTTTGAAAATGGTTGTCATTCACGTGATCGGTGACTGGGCCTAATCTTTTCGTTAAAAGGTTTCTGTGACGGGATGTTAGTACCACTATTAGCATATCGAATAAATTTAAACGATATCGACTAAAGGTGTAAACATAAAATGAGTATTAAGATAAGTGTCATGAGTCGTGTCATAAGTAGTCTACAGGTTATATCTGCTTAAAGTGAATAATTCTTTAAGAGATCCTTCTTGTTTAAAATTCCTCCATAGCTTAATTTAAGTCGGACTTATCTAGAACTATCTGTTTACGGATGGCAAGAAAAGCTGAGTCTAACGAGTAAAAAAGGAGGTTAACCCCAAGGCCTACAAGTTTATAACTCACACGGCGTATCGGCTCTTTTATTATGAACTAGGCATGGATTTAGAAACGATTTTGGAGTAATTTTGCACCTACGGATGGATACTCGTAACTATAGAGTTACAAATGAGAATGGCATCAACGACTTATCATCGTTTGCCAGCAGTTAGCGGGGTTTTGCAAAGGATGTGTCGAAGAATATTTTCTCCAAGATAAAATTCCAAATGCAGGCGGACTTATGAGGCTCAAGTATACTCATAATGCGTATAGAGCGGCACCTCAGTACTTGTCCTAGTCTCGGCAAGTTACACGCACGGCATAAAGGAATGGTTGTACCACGATATTCCAAATGCCGCCCCGTCTGTGCGTCAATTGTACGAGAAAGAGGCGAGAATGGCAAAGGACGGGATCTTATCGCCTCGAGGATTAGGAGAATTACGCTACCAACCCACCATACTACGATAAAAGTAACACCAACACGGTACCAAAGAAGAAAGGGAGGCGATGTGACCCCGGCTCTTTGAAAGAAAGATCATGGGATATATGAGGTAAAAGCGTGTCGAGAAATAGACAAGTTTCTAAGCGAAGGTGCGATTACGGCGAAGGCCACTCGGAGACATAGAACCTATGATAACACGAGACTTATATATAGACGCTGGTTTATGATGGAAATGATGTGATTATAGTATGCTAAATGAACGTAAATTGGAAAATTTTGCAAACATGTTGAAGAGGTGTCAAAATTTTGGGTGTAAAAGAACTAGACGCCTTGTAATCAGTCGGCTCGATAGACCGACCCTCGTAAGTAATGTATGAAAAGTCCTCACTGAGGTATTTTTATGAAATATTAAATGGTCTTTATAGAATGGTATCCGAAATACGAAAACGAATGGTTCCGAATGAGATATGGATACTATGAGATAATAATTAAGTCATTCGGACTGACAAATGCATCAGCCCTGATCATGAACCTCAAAAATCAAGTGTTCCACACGTACTTAGATAATTTTTATCTCAATTTTATGGATGATGTTCTTATCGATTCAAAGGACGAGAAAGAACATAAAGAACATCAAATGACTGTCTTACGACTTTTAAGAGCCGGGCGGATTTTGCCAAGTTTAGTATTGTGAATTTCGGCTTAAAGGAGAAATATTCCTCAGGCATATAGTATCCTTAGAAGAAATCAATGTGGATCTGACAAAGGACAAAGCAATTAAGAATGAAAGTCGTCGATGACCTAAAATGAGATCAGGAATTTCTTAGAAAAGTTGACTACTATCAAAGAGCCATTAAGAACTCTCTAAAGTAGCAAGACCAATAACATAGCTACCCCAAAAAGGAATTAAATTTACGTGGAGTAATAAAAGTAAGGCTATGTACTAATATGAGAAAGATAATAACTTATGCATCACAATGACGTAGGCCACATGAATAGAATTTTCCAACTCACGACTTGAAATAGTAACAACAGTATAAATACCAAAGTCTTGAAGACATCACTCATATGACAATAAGTTAAGAACCCTTCTCAATTTGCAAAAGTTTGAATTTACTCTTCGAGCAAAGAAATGTGGATACAAAATGAGAAAGATGGCTCGAATCAGTAAAAGATCACAATTGTGATAAATTTATCACCTATGGACAGTTAATGTAGAATCTAATACCTAAGTTATAAAATTCAGCCTAAATCATAGTATGTCCTTACAAAAAATGAAAACTCATTGGAAAGTTTAAGAAAATGAGAACAGAAATAGTCGGGCATTTAGTGACGAACGTAAGTTGTACTCTCACAACCAATGTGACATATGACTAAAGGAGAGAATGAAGATGGGAATAGAATACAAATTAAGAAAGGAATGAAAAGGTGAAGAATTTTATGGGTATTTGGACCATGTTATATCGTCTAAGGAAGGATTATATATATATATATATATATATCTCAAACAATAATAAGCTTAGAGATGAAACCAAGAATGAAGTTCATGACCTTCTCATACCGCCCACCTAGGCGACTTTAAGATATGTTATGATTTACGAGAAAAGTTAGATAGTAAGGAATGATTTGAGATGTAACCATGATTGTCGAGCCGTGTCTCGATTACCAACAAGTGAAGGCATTGTATCAAAGGCCTTATAAGTTATGATCTCTGAGATACGAATGAAAATGGAAGGATACAATGATGGATCTCATGGCGGGTTTGCCAAAGTCGTAAAGAAGTCGTACTACTATTTGGGTAATAGTGGATTGACTGCCAATTATGTTTTGTCTCTGCTATTCGGATGACTCGTGACCCGATAAGTTAGCTCGGATGTACAAAAAGGAAATTGTATATTTACAAGAAATACCAAAACCTATCGTTTCTAATAGAGACTCAAAGTACCCTAGATTTTGAACTAACTTTCAAAAGGAGTTAGACACGAGATTGAACCTTAACATAGATGTCCACTCACAGATAGATAGACAATCAGAAAGGACAACCCAAACGTTTAAGCATACGATAGAACATTAATGTTAGGTCAAAGTGTAAGTGGGAGCGTGTTGTACCACTTGGTAAGTTTATGTACGACCGTAATTTGTCGAACAACGATCAATATAGCCTTATGAGGCATTGTCTTTGAAAAGTATCGACCACCACTTTTATAATAAAGTAGGAGAGAGAGAAAGTGTAAGGTCCTGACGTCGTAAGTGAAACGACTAAGATATCTGCCCATTAAGGCAATGAATAAGAAAAGCTAAGGACAGACAAAGGTCTTTACGTCTGGCGTAAATCGAATTTGCATTTTAAATCGGAATTAAAGTTTCTTGAGACTTCTCCATCTAGAGAAATTACAAAATCGGATCTGAGAATCTTTGAGACCACGTTTTATAGAACCTTACGAGATCCTAATAATGATAGGCCTAGTAGCCTATAGCTTAGTACTTCCACCAAATACGGGGAAAGTACGAAATATTTTCCTCGTGTCACAGTTAAGGAAATACGAAAATGACCCAAATCACGTAAACCAATATGATGACGTGACCTTTGATTCAGATGAGTTATGATGAAAATCTACGACTAATTTGATCGTACGATTCAACGATTAAAGAATCAAGTTTGGGTCTTTAATGAAAATCAAGGAACCATGGACAAAAAGAAAGCATGTGGAAAGTTATGATGTTATGACGTTAAGATACCCATACTTTATGAGGTATGCAAATTTCGGGACAAAATTTCTTTTAAGGGGGGTAGGATGTAATATCCCACATAATTAGATACCTAATTACGGTATTTAAAACACGTAAATTAGGAATTCGCTGAGATGATTCAATCAGTAAGATATCGAATAACAATTTCGATTATTTACGAATGAATGAATTCCTATTTTATATTCACTGAGAATCGTGAATTAAGGAATAGAAGTTTATGAAGTGTATCAACAGTATTATTTTAACGTCGATTGCGTATAGATAGTTAAAATTTCATGAAATTTTCTAAGCAATTAAGCTTGGAATTAAATTCCGTTATTAATGGAATAATTTAATAAAGTAATCTCATAGACCTTCCATATTGGAATTCTATATCATTGATATTCTTTTTCTCTCTTTCTCTCATCCTTCCATTTATCCACACCTTTTTTCTGTAATTTTGCTTTAAAAAAAATTAACGTTTTGAAACGTTTCAAACGTTAACGTTTAGAGATGAAATGAAAAATGAGTTTATTGATCAAGGAATTATATAAATTAATTCCCTATGATTATTATATGTAATTACAGTATTATTTAGCATGAAATCAATGCTAGATCATTAAGGTTTGATAGTGATCAATTTTTCAAATGTTCGAAGAACCCTAACTTTCGAACTAAATTTTTATTACATAAAATGATGTCATTAATTTATCCTATGATATTATTTATCATCTAAACTATATGTGATAACATATATCAATGTTTGGCATGAAAAATAAAAATTGGACCTATGGTTTATATGTAATAGCCGAGAACTACATAATTATATATACAAGATTTTATCTTGTTGACTTTCCCACCATTACATGTATCTATTAAGTGACAATTGGATTAATTATATAGCCTGACTAAATAATTAAATATATATATATATATATATATATATATATATATATATATATATATATGAACCGTGTGTGTGAGTGTGTATGCATGGAGAGAGTGTGAGAGTTGTGCATGTGTGTGACAAGTGTAGAAATGCATGGAAGTGTAGTGACAAGTGTGAACATGCATGGGTATGTAGAGACACTTGTCACCCAACACCACCCCATACATCTCTCACCACCCAACACCCCATTCCCCTACACTCATTCAGCCATCCCCCCCTCCCCTCTCCTCTCCTCACTCCATTTCTTGCAATGGAGACCCTTTTCCACCAAAGCTTAACTGAAAACTGGAAGTTGGCTGCACGAACAGTAGATTATGGAATTTATTTGACTAAGTTACAGTGGTCCGATGAAGGTGAAATTTAAGTATGTTTAGATTAAGAATGAATAGTATGTATGTATAAAATTTCAAGTCAATATTATGTGTTTTACTATTTGTTTTTGTATTTTTCAAAACCACTGCACAAAACTGTGAAATTGCCATGTTCATCACCCTCGGTTCATGATCTTCGTTTCGAGTTTGGATAATGGTAAAACTCTAAAATTTGGCATAAACATAATTTATTATGTCTAGAAGATTTATGTAAATTTTCAGAATTTTCTAAAAATGTTTACTATTTATTCCAGATTTTACAAATGAACTGCACAAAACTGTCACTGTAGCGGTAGCTAGTAGTAAAATATTTTTATCTCCCAATATATTTTGAATCGTGGAGTGAAGCTTTTTCTGAATTAAACTAGACTTAAGTGGCTTTTTAATCTGATGGGTTGCATTTCCAGATTCTTTATATTAAGCTCTCTGTGAATTTTTAAAGTTAACGCATAACAGTAGGTCTTTTTGTCAAAAACTGCCTTAGCCTAATTTCTCTGTTAATAAACTCTACAAGTCCGACTTTTACGTGAGATGTTCAAGCCGTTTGTAGTACGAATTTGACTTGGGTTTCTTCATAAGAAATGTTCTTTACCATGTCTAGTTTTAATCTGGAAAGTTTGATCCCAAACCAAGTCTTATAGGTATACATTTCACTGACCCAAAGTCACCTACTTGAAATTTGTCCATTCCAACTAGTCAATTTTTAACTTATGTATTTCTCGATGCGTCAGATATCTTCCAGTATGGTCTTCATGAAACATGTAGTTCTTGTTACAAGGTTTCGAAGTTGATAGCCTGCAGTCATTTTGGTATTGTGAGTCAAAAGTTACGAGCCTCGCAAAATCCCTCGTCGTTAAGCTAAATCTGGAAATCCTGAAAAATATTCTAAGTATAGAAGTCAGTTTGAGTTGCCCACTTTGAGACCCTATATCTCCAGAACCACGACTCTTTTGGATCGAATTCCTTCTTAGAACTTGTAGTACATGTTTAGAGGTTTCCAGAATGTATCCTTGTACGGTCATACGTATCTTGAGTCGAGAGTTATGAATCGTCAAAGTATGTCACTTGAGTTGCTTTAAGCTGTTTTGCTGAAATTAAATACTTGAAATTTGACTAAGTGTTGGAACTCCCCTAGGTGAAATATGTCATATGTGAATGGGGTGATGATCGATTGTTATATGGATGATATTAATACATATTAATGACCATAATGTATAATAATACACTATATGAATTTAGAAAAAAAATTGAAATCATTTGATAATTTTTGAGAATTACCGAGAGCATTAAAGGAATTATAAGGATGTTTAAATCCTTTTTAATTAAGAGTAATAATATATTATATGTCTAAATATTATTTTGGACATATTTGGAATTTATAAAATTTTATAAACCTAGATCACTATGTTTATAACGAGGCGTTATATTTAATAACGTTATAAATGAATAATATGGATTTATGGATAAATGGATTAATATTTAAAGAAAAATATTAATAAAGTTCATCGATTTACGTGACAAATCGAGAACTATGACTTTACGAAAAGAAATCGATTGGAAATCGATTTATAATATGAATTAGTAAGAAATTACTATTGAAAGTCAAAATTGTTTACTTTTAAAGTCAACGTACGAAATACGTTCGATAAATACGCTAATATGCGTAAAACGTACCAATTAGGTAAAGAAACCTCGTTGGTATAAAAAGATTTCGTAATTAAAATCCGTATGTCGAAGCGAATAAATCGTTGAGCGTTTAAGCGGAAGGTTAAAGCGATATAGTTGAGCGTGTGCCGAGCGAGGCTGATTGATTGAAAGCGTATTGAATTCGTTAAGGAATTCGGTTTATATCGATATAGAATATCGAAGTTTATTCTGAACTTTGAAAGTCTCGAGAATCATGAATGACGTACTAAACATCGCTTTTACGTAAAGGTGTGGAGCGGACGACTTGTTGGGCGTTGACGAATACTCAAGTTTAAGGCGAACAATAGTCGGTGGGCTTTACTCTACTCAAAAATGAAATGCTATTGAAATATTTATTCTGATGCTTATTTCAACCATTGATAAAATGTTTACAAGATTATCGCGAAAATGTTTCGTTTGTGTATGTATCTGTCGGAATGAATGATGTGAATGATATGAATGTGTTGGGTCGCTCCCAACTTATGAATGAAATCGATATCGGATCTATCTTGGAGGGACAATACAGCTAGGATTAACGTGTACACCAGTGTCTTGTGTCTTTGTAAGGACAATTCACGGCGGTCGCGGCGTCGTAGAGGAGGCCTCGCTTCACGGCGTTCGAACTATGATGTTATGATGAAAGGACGAGGATATGGATCATACACACAAGAAAAATGCAGCGAGCGATGATTTTGAAAATGATGAAAATATTTTAGTAAGCACAAGGCATTTCAACTAAAACCCTTGTGTTTTACCATGATGTGGCAGTGTAATCTACAATTGATAAAATGTTTTGGCATGAGTCCACCGAGTGCATTCTTGTGTCGACCCGCATGTTTGTTTTAAATGTGCGATTGGCGATGATGGGTGGAGCGATGTTGAGCGATAGGAAATGTTGTCATTGAAAAGTTTATACCTTGATAGTACATCGTCGTATGTACATATCACATGTCTTCCATTGCAAGAACTTAGGTTATGTACTAAAGTCCAAGTACTTGACTTTTGTATTCTGATTTATTATTAAAGAGTGTCTCCTGTTTATTTATCTCTGTTTGAGTTACAATCCTACTAAATCGTACTTAGGATTTGGGAACGTGACGATCACGACCACCCGTAATTAATTAACTTTAATTAATTAATTAATTCTAATCCTAATTAATTAATTCTAATTAATTAATTAATTAATTCTAATTTAACTAGTTTAATAAAATTTAATTGTAAATTAATAAATAATAATTTTGAATTAATATATCTTAATTTTTAATTAGTAAACTCTAATTGTGAAATAATAAATCCTAATCATGAATTAATAAATCCTAATTTTGAATTTATAAACCCTATTTGGAATTAATAAACCCTAATTTTGAATTAATAAATCCTAATTGAAAATAATAAACCATAACTTTGAATTAATAAACCACAACTTCTAATTAATAAACCACAATTGAAAATAATAAACCCTAATTTTGAATAATAAACCCTAATTATGAATTAATAAACCCTAACTTTTAATTAATAAACCCTACTTGTGAATTTAAAACATTAATTATGAATTAATAAACTTGATTATGAATTAATAAACCATGATTATGAATTAATAAATTCTAAATTTGAATTAAAATTATAATTAAAATTAATAAATTTAATTATACATTAACAAAATCTAATTATCCTTACTCACCATAATTAATATATAATTATTTTAACAAAAACAAGGTTGAGTTTCACGGTGGCGGGCTACTTGATTTTGTCTTTTAAGTAAAGGTAAACTTCTAAGTAGTTTCTTGACCAATTAGGATCAAATGCAGAAAAGATGAAAGAGGACATCCGCCAACATTCACCTAACACACATGAGATTATAATAATAATAATAATAATAATGTGTTAAAAATGATATGAGATTACAAACAATATACATACAACTTGAAATCGATTAAAAAAATATAAAATTCGGATGATCCAAATGTGTAACTCTAAGGAGGAACTAAATTAATATTCAATGTTACTTTGAGATATCGAGTATCATTATAGTCCTTATGATAAACACTCATATTTCTATGTTTATAAGTTCAATACGATGTCATTTGTGTAGGGATTTGTGTGTTTGTTAGCTAATTTGAGTTTATTATGTAGAACTTGTTACTTGCTTATACTTGGTGAATTTGTAAAAAAATGGAGAAAGTTAAGGAGAATGAGCATGATAGGAATGCGGTTCATCTCGTCTGAGTTCGTGAGCTCAAGCGGATCAGCGAGACTTGAGCGAAAGAGCGGGCCCGAACAAGATCAACACAAAAGCTCAATGAAATCGCGGTCACGCAGACGCGCAGCCGCATATTGTGATTGCGGGAAGCAAAATTCGTCAAAGGCCACCGGGTAGCGGACACGCGTCCACGGGCGTGACCGCGTGTTCTTCGCCGACTCTCTACTTGTAAAGGCAATTTTGGGTTTTACCCATTTGAAGCCATTTAGGAGATCGAACATATATAAATATCCCATAAAAGCTTTGCAAAGAGAATTTCATCACATTTTACAACTTTAATATTTTGTGGAACTTTTGGAGCGAGAGAGAAGATCAAGAGCTTGAAGATAGCGAGATTCTTAGAATCTATATCGGTTTTATTATTTATGATTTTATTTTTCTTTGTTTTAGTTTTCTAGTTAACATGTCTATATGTGACTAATTTTCTATTATCCTATAGTTATAGAGAGTAAAAATATATGATTGTTGGATACAATATGGATTAATTAATCTAGTTCTTTTTGTCCTCTTTATGTTTTTGGATTTATTGTTTGCTTAATTTCTTGATCACCAATTTTGCACGATTGATTGTATTAGTTTGATATCGAGAGATGATAACTAATATTTGATGGGAACATAAAACATACTTTTCAATATCAGCGGCGAGATTTGTGTGAGGACTTATAATCTTATCATTCTGTTTGGAGTTGCATATTTAAGTAATGATTTGGACACAATAGTCTTGCATATAGGTCACGGTTTATTCGTTACGAGAGTATGTTTAAGTTACTTTTGTGATTGTCTTAGGAAGAATTGAATCTATATTTGGTTAATTGATCTGGATCGATTTGATTGACTGAATCTGTTGAAATCAAACTTCTAGAATATTCTTTTATTTGTTTTAATATCCAATTTCTTTATCTTTATTTTTAATTTAATTGCATTTTAGGTGTTTAATCACAAGAGAAAATTCAAAGTCTAGATAGAGAATTATAATTAAGGATATGACGATCGTAATATTACGGTCTACGTGTAATATGATCTTGCTTGCTACTGTACACAATTGCACTCATACACTTACAGTGTGAAAATAATTAGCAAACACCTTACATAATTATTACCATTTAAAATTTCTAAAATAAGAGCAATTCTAACACGTATTCTAACTCATGAAATGTAGGAGGTGTTGCATAATATTTAAAGAGAACAAAATTATATAATTCTTGCTTTAAAAATATTAGACCTACCCTCTTGGAAAATGATACATCAGCTCTAGGAGGTGTTTCATGTTTTATCTTACACTCAAATTCACGATGATACTCCATTATTTCGAATCCCCCAAAGTCATATTTGAATTGAAGTTTTCGAAACTCGGAATTGCCTACATTATTCTATTAAAATGAATTATTAGAGATAAAAGTGCAAAAACGGCCCAAAGTTTATAATGGTGCACATATACACAATAAAGATAGTGATAAATCTAATTACGTGAGTATATGAGATTTAAAGAATGCAATAAAGAACACAAAGCCTTTAACGTGGTTCGATCCCGGAAGAGATCTACGTCCACGGAGGTGATGATCCTCAATACTTTTACTATAAATGGATTACAGTGTATGTATTACAATAGCTCTAGCATTCAAATATTTGCCAACCCTTCTACTGTCAACATTCCTTCTATTTATACATGTCTGAGGGCTCCTAAAGGCGTGCCCAATCCCTCCATTGGCCGGGACTCTTCCCCTGGCGTATCCTCCATTGGCCGGGGCACTTCCCCTGGCGTGTAGGGACTCTTCGCCTGCTGTGCGCCACATGGAGGGTGGCGCCTGACTCGTTCTGGGGGCTAGGGTTTGAGCGGCGGATTAGGGTTCGCCTTGGGCTTAACCGCGTGGGCCCGCTACCAATGTCGAGCCCGGTCGTTTGGGCTGTCGGTGGGCACGGCGGTTCGCCATATCCCATCATAGTCCCACGAATAGTCGAGTAACAAGCGTGCGAGGTGAAGCAAAGAATGCGCCGCGAGGTAAGGTGTTCTTTCGGTGAAGATGATGTCGAAGGTGTTGTCTTTTCTTTGGTGTCGAGGATTTGATCGGTTCTTTGGATTGAATGAAGTAGATGGTTTGCGCGCGCCGGTTGGGGACCGGGTGGAGTCGCGCAATCGTTCGATAAGGTGTTCTTCAAAAGGAAGTCGAAGTTCGACCTGGATAGCGAACCCTGTGTGGGTTATGCCGAGGTCCGATCTGGAGCGGCACCATTTTTCTGGAGAACGCCAAGGTCCGATCTGGAGCGGCACCACTTGGATAGGGATATCATGTCGGATGATACCGAGGTCCGCCCTGAGTGGCACCGTCCTTCTTGGGATGCCGAGGTCCGCCCTGAGTGGCACCGTCCTTCTTGGGATGCCGAGGTCCGCCCTGAGTGGCACCGTCCTTCTTGGGATGCCGAGGTGTGGCATGAGCGACGCCGACACGTGGGGCGTCGAGGTCCGAGGTGGTTGGGCTTGTAGGGGGCGATGCCCGTTGGTAGGATGCCGAGGGTCAACCCAGTGGTCGCCTTGGAGGAGGCCGAGGTCCGGCTGTTTGTGCCTCTTGGAGAGTCAGGGTCCGGTGTCTAAGGTCAACGTAATCATTACACGATCGGTGGCGGTTCGCCTTACCGTAGAAGTGCGTCATGCGCGGTGGCGGTTGGGCGCTCGAAGCGTGCGCACGTCAATTCCACGTCAATCGCGGGTGGCACGTGTGAAAGTTGAAACGGCAGCTTTTAGGCGCCCTTTATCCTATAAATAGGCCCAAATAAGTCAACTGTTCACTTTCCCCTTCGACGCTTTGTTTCAGAGATACAAATTCTGAGAAATTTTCGAACTTCTTCCGATCTCATTGAAGGGCCGTATATCGATTGAAAGTAAGTATGTTTTCATCTTCTTCTCATTCTTCTCGCTCTGAAAATCTCGCTTCTACCTCGGATTACGGTCGTCCGTTTCACGATGTAAAGGACTATATATGTTATAACCGCTGGGTAAGTCCATAGGACTTAGTCTAGGGTTCCTTGATATCATCGGTATGGAGCGGACTTAGGGTGGGCGTGGCGGTCGAGCTTGACCTTTGGAGGAGCTTTTTGGAGTGACAAGAGAATACCGGATCCCGGAGGAGACGTGGTGGTGCCTGCCGCGACCGGATGGCGAGGTGATGGCCCGTCGGAGGATTCATTACCGTATATGTAGATAGTTTGAGGGCGGGTCTTAGGTATCCTCCGCCCCAATTTTCCTTAGCTTTCAAGAGTATTTCCGGATCCCATTTGTCAATTGACCTCGAACTCCATTAGGTCGGTTGTTGGGTTAGGCTTTCTTGCCACAATGTTGCTTTGCCGGGAGTTTTCCTTTGAGGTGTTGATGCGCTTTTTTAGTGTCAAGACCATAGGAGGGTGTATTACTGTCACCTCGGCTAAAATTTAAGGTAGAGGCCCCTCGAAGGTGTCCCGTTGGCGAATAGGTATTTCTTTTGCGGGTGATGGGCTCCGAGTGCAGTGGGGTGCAGGTGCGGTGACAGACGTGAAGCTCAAGCCACAGGCTTCGTGGAGAAGGAGGTGAGCGACCTCGGTGAAGTTCTTATTAATTTCACGAGGGCGACACGAGCGACGCCGGGGTGGCGTTTATAGGTCGGGCGTCGGGGCGGGGGCTGATCGGGGTGAGGCATCCCTATTTTTCTTCTTGCTCATGAATCGGTTACGATTTTGATATGCTAACGCCCTTCTTACGTCATGCGGTGAAGGCTGGGGATGGAGGAGGAGGAGTCTCCTCCGCCGAGGAAGGAGCCTCAGAAGAAGAAGAGGCGGACTAAGCCGGTTAAGCAACCCGTGGTGGTTGGTAGCATTGGCGGTGATTACTGACGACCGAGGTGGCCTCAAAGAAGGGCCTTGGTGGCCTCAAAAAACGAGTCCGGCCCGCATCGAGGGCGACCGCCGGCGGCATCTCTTGCCAGCTATGTTTTCCTTCCTTGTTTTTTCTTCTCTTCCTCCGCACCCCTTTTCTTGGCGTGTACAAATTCGACTTGTTTTCGTGGCGAGCTCGGTAATGGGCGGTTTGCGGCGTGAAGTCTGGCGTGCCGTTGGGTGCATCGCCGAAACTCCGCTCGGTGCGAGATCTTTGGGCGGGAGCTTCTTGCTGCAGGCAGAGTCTAAAGGCGCCGTGGCCGCAGCGAGGGCGGCGGCCGAGGCGATGTGTTGGCGCGAGGTGGTGGCGACGCCGCCGAAGGCCCCTCGAAGAGGCTTTTTGGCCGCCCGAGGAGATCGAGGAGGTGCGCGAGGAGTTGGCCGGCACGAAGAAGGAGCTTGCCGACGAGAGGAATGCCATCTTGGCGGTCGGGGGCCAGCGTTGAGGGCCTTCACCGACAAGCTCATCAGTCGGAGAGCTTCTCGGGCTTTATCGCCAGCGGCCTCTGTGCTCGAAGCAGGTGGTGTCACCACCGAGAAGCCGTCGGCCGCCATGCACGACTTGATAAGGTGAAGCATGGCTGGACCGAGATCGACCTCAGAGCCGAACAAGGCCACGCCGGGTTGTATCAGGGGTTGGCTCCTTCAGTCTTTGGAGGCCACAGCGTCGATTCGACTCTTCGGCGGCCGAGGTTGTCGCCCGGTCAAGGAAGATGAAGATCCTGAGCTCAGGAGCTACTTGCGAGTGCGGGCGAAGGTGAAGAGGAGGAGGAGGAGGTCTCGAGCTTCCGGTGGAGGGCCAACCGCAGAGCGGCAGGGCAAGAAGAGGCAGGCGGGTCCGATTAACGAGCTCGAGGTCGGTGGACACGATGTAATAGGTCGAGCTGCCGGGGTCGATAGGATCCCGAGCCCTTGTAATAATTTCCCTTTTGAGTAATAAACACACTATTTTGAAATGTGTATTGTCTTGTTTATTTTAGCACTTCAACACGAATACATCGGACTTGATCACGACTTGCCGACAAAGTGAAGAAGTCCAGGTGCTCTGGTGAGAAGGATGAAGAGGTGGCCTTTGGAGGTCGGTGCACGAACCGACCAGTTACGCCATGGATGTGAGTTCGGCATCGTCGGCCGGCCGAGGAAATCGCATGAGGCCGATGCGAAGTGGTTCGTCTCCTGGCCGAGAACGAGACTCTTAAACTAAGGATTGCTCGACTTGAAGCCAGGGCGGGATTACCTGCCGATGTGATTCGGGACCGATACAATGCGAAGAGCAGCTCGAGCTGACGATGGAGAAGTTGGCTCGGATCTCGGAGGAACATCTTTGAATCTGAGGCGATCCGCCAATCTGGTGGTGTCACCATATCGAAGCCGATGACCGAGTGCGAGCTTGCTCGCCGAGGGCATGGTCTTGAGGACGAGGAGGGCCTAATAGCAAGAGCTTTAAGGCGCCTCGAGTCCATCGTGGAGTACACCCAAGTATGAGCTTGTGCAAGCGATGCTTGCCTCACCCGCAACCAGCCCGTGGGCCGGCCCAGCGTTAGGCGCCCGAGGTGGGGGCGGCTATCTTGATCATGTCGGTGTTCGATTGTTTGGCTTTGCCCGCTTAGAAGAGCGAGACCTCGGCCCGAGCTCCAGTCTGAGGAGGAGAGCGGTCGGGCGTGGTCGCACTTGGTCGGGCGACAAGCGCCAGGGATGGGAGTTCGTCCTTTCGGTCGGCGTGACCCCGAGGCCGCTACCGAGTGTTCCCAGTAGGCAGCGGGGTGCGGAGTCCCTTCGGTCGGGGTGTCCCAGGGATGTGCCAAGAGCTTGGAGTAGGCGGGGTATCGGCCTCATCGACCGGGTCAAGGCACGAGTTCATTCCAGGAGTTCATCGCCGACACGGAGATTTTGTGCGGGGCGGTGTAGCTTGATGAGTCGTGGCGGAGTGGAGCTCGGAAGCCCGAATAAGTTTGTATATAGCTTAGGACTTTGTATGTAGTCGTAAATGTATTTAGACTCATTCAAGTGTATGTTTTCCCATGAGAGGTACAAACATAGCTAGGACTTCGCTTTGGTCGTAAATGTATTTAGATCGATATCTGTGTATATCTTCCCAAATAAAGGGATATAAGTTGGCGAGATCGGTCGGATGTCGCGTGCATGTAGACGCCCAACTTAATGGGTAATCTATATGCTATGCATGTAGAGCGTTCAATTTAATGAGTAGTCAGATGGACCCTACTTAGTGGGATTTTCATCTTCGTAGGCGTCCTTTGTGAAGGTTTAAATGTGGTATATCAAACAGATGTTAACATATGTATAAGACGCAGCGGTGGAATACTTAATCGAAAAACAAATTTTTATTGAGAAGTAAATAACATCGCACTTGACAAGGTAATAAAGGACTACATGATCTTGATCGAAATCGAAGCTATGTAAAGTACCTCCTTAAATGAGTGATATGCCAGGTTCGGGGGATAAGTGCACCGGATAGGTGAGCTAGCTTGTAGGCCCCTTTGCCGAGGTCCTCGTGAACGCGGTATGGACCTTCCCATGTCGGATCGAGCTTGTTAAGACGCTCGGCTCTACTGGCTTCATTGTTTCGTAGGACGAGGTCGCCTACTTGGAGTATGAAGGCCTTGACCCTTTTGTTGTAGTATCGTGCAACCTGGCTTTTGTATTTGGCTTCGTTTATGAAGGCAAGCTCGCGTTTCTCTTCGAGAGCATCAAGGTTGTACGCAGTCTTCCTCGTTCCGTTCGTCGAGTGAAGAGTGCGTGGGCTTGGTGCGCCGATCTCGGCAGTATGATGCCTCGGTACCGTGACCAAACGAAAAGGGTTTCTCCGTGCGAAGTCAGGGTGTTGTCTGTCCCAGGACCCGAGGACTTGAGGAGATTTTCAGCCAGTCACCCTTAGCTCTGGTCAGCCTCTTCTTCAACCCTTGTACAATTGTGCGGTTCGTCACCTCGGTGCGACCATTCGCTTGCGGGTGTGCGGCCAGGTGAAACGTTGGTCGATCCGGAGCTCTTCACACCATTCCTTGAAATTTCGCCGACGAACCGGGTGCGTTGTCCGAGATCGAATGTGCGGTATGCGGCGGCGGACAATGTTCTTCCACACGAAGGTGCGAATCTTCCCGCTCGTGAGGCTCGAAAGTGGCTCGCCGACCCGTTTGTGAAGTAATCTACAGCTACGACTAAGTATCGAAGCGACACGGTGCTCGACCAAACGGGCCAACGATGTCGATCCCCCACTGCATGAAAGGCCACGGGCTCGCGGGCGCTCGGATCGATCGGGGTAGCATCTTGACCGTGGAGTGAAGTCGACACCGGACATTTTTGACGAGCTCATCCGAATCTTGGGCGGTGGGCGGTAATATCCGACCTCGGCCTTCTTTGAGAGAGCTCGCGATCGATGTGACTTCCACAAGACCACCGGTGAATCTCATTGAGCACGTGGTCGGCTTCTTACGCCCGAGGTACCTCGGGAGGGTTGAAGGTATGACTTCAGAGAGAGCGCCTCGTGTACGAGGTACTACGGATTTCGCCATCATCTTTTTGGCTTCGAGCCGATCTTGAGGTAGTCGCCATCTTCCGTGATAGCCTTCATGGGAGACATCCAGTTCGGCTCTATCTCGGTGATGATGCGATGTGGGACTCCGCCATGCTTCGGAATGGACCTCCTCCCTTTGGTGGACTTGTTGATGACGCAGCTAACTTGTTGAGGATGTCGGCTCGGCCGTTTTCCCTCGTGGGATTCGATGAATCTTGAAGTACCGAACGAGGTCAAGATCTCCTTCGCTTCTCGGTATTGCTTCATTCGATCCTCCTGGCCTCGATCCGCCTAGGACTGGTTTACCACGACACAGGAGTCTCAAGATCTGGACCTCGCCTACTTTCAATTCCTTTATGGTATGGAGTCCCGAGATAACCAGATTCCACCGTTGTTGGTGGTCGGAAGGTCGTCGGGCGTGGGTCACTTCTTGCTTATCGGGCCGAGGAGGAGAATGCCGCTCATTGCCCATTTGCATGAAGCCAGGTCCACGACATCCGCCAAGAACCGTCGGGTGGTGCGAGACGATTCCTCCACCGTGGGGCGGGGTGGGTGACCTCATTGGTAGAGCCGACCTCGGTTTGGCCTCCACCGGAAGTCGTGAGCTTACCCTTTTATGGCGGCCAGGGGAGTACGAGATGTCGTGCTTGCCGAGCTCCAGTGCCCACTGGCTATTCGTCCGGATGACTACGGCTTGACAAGACTTGTCTCAAAGTCTGTTAGTACCGGACGGAATGAGCTTGGAAGTAGGGTCGGGGCGTCGCTTGGCGTTTACAAGGCTAGTGCTACCTTTTCGAGGTGGTGTATCTCGTCTCGGTCCTTTGAGAGCTCGGTGATAAAATAGATGGGAGCTATCGTCCGACCTCATCCGGACCAATATCTACTGATTGCCTCGTCGAGGCGGCCAAATACAAAGAGAGGAGCTCACCTTCTTTCGGGGCGGTCAGGGTGGGCAGGTCGGCGAGATACTCTTTCATCTGCGTGAAGGCGACCTGGTGTTCCTCCTGCCAGGCGAAGTCCGGAGCTCTCCTTAAAATCTTGAAGAAGGGAAGCTGCTTCTCGGCAGCCCGGGATAAGAATCTGCTGAGGGCGGCTAGACACCCAGTGAGTTTGTGGATCTCCCGGATGGTCTTTGGCACTTGCATGTCAAGCACTGTTTTCACCTTAGTGGGATTTGTCTTGGACCTCTTGAGAAACCCAACATCCTAGGAATTTTCCGTCTTCACCATGAATGTACACTTGTGGGTTGAGTTTGAGGTTAGCCGACTGAGGAGCCGGAGAATAGTTACGAGGTCGTCGGCAGCTCTCCGTTTTGACTCTTGACCACGATGTCGTCGGCGAGACCTCGACGATCCGCCGATGTGATCCTTGAATATGGCGTCCACCATTCTTTGATAGGTTGCCCAGCGTTTTCGGGCGAAGGCATCTTCCCAGACGCTGAAGACACCGAAATCGGTGATGAATCTTGTCTTTTGGGCGTCATAAGACTCATCGGGACTTGGTGGTATCCTTTGTACAGATCTAGGAAGCCGAACATCTCGTGGCCCACCAATGCCTCCACCTTCTTGTCGATGTCGGGAGGGTAGCGATCTTTAGGCGGTGCTTGTTGAGGTCGGTGTAATCGACTTACATGCGCCACCCCTCCCGGCTTCGGACCACGGTTGGATTAGCCATCCGGTCGGTACTTGACCTCGAACAGGATCTTGGCCTTACAGGTTGAGTCACCGTCCCTTATGACCGGCGCTCGTCGCGAACACCCTCTTCCTCTGCCGAACTGGCTTGGTGGCCGGGTTAATATTGAGGCGGTGAGTTATGAGCTCGGGCGACACTCCGGTCATGTCGAGTGGGGACCATGCGAATACGTCCATGTACCGCCGAAGGCGCACGACGTCTTTGCCGCCGAATGTCATTGGGCCACGGATGCCGACCTTGACAACTTTGGAGGGTCGTCGTCGTATAGTGAAGATTCTCGGTCGGTCGTCCGAGGCGGCGGCCGGGGATTTCAGAATTGCTATGCTGGGGAAATTTGGGCTGCATCCCGGGTTGAGACTCGTAGGCATTCTTTTTTGTCATTTGGTCACCCTGGATGCTCGGCATCCCCACCGGGGTGGGTATCTTGATTGTGAGGTGGTACACCGAGCGGGCGACCTGGTGGCTTATAGCCGATCTCGTCCCAAGATGATGTTGTAAGGGAGGGAGCTCGTGCCGGGAAGAATTGAATTGACTTTGTGAGGCACAGGAGCTCGTCCTGATAGCAGGAAGGGTAATTACTCTTCGGGTTGAATCGCCTCTGCGTGAAGCTCATAGCGGGACGGTGCGGGATGTGCTGAATCCTCCGACCTCAAGTTTATCCGCAGACTCGGAAGATGATGCCGAGAGAAGCACCGATGTCGATGTAGACCGGGTGGGCGTTCTTGTGCCCACCACGGCTTGTATTGTGATGGCGTCTTGGTGGGGCATGATTTGCGGCACGGGTCGTCTTTGGAGAACACGATGCTCTCCCATCTCGAGTCGCTGTTTTTCATTCTCCGAGGGACCGCCTCCGAACTTCACTCTTTAACGACGACCTCGCTGTTCCTCTGAGCATCCCGTAATGGCATAAACTTGTTCCATAGCGTTGGGACCTTCGTCCTCGTCATCTTCGGGTTGGGTCGCCGTCAAGGTCGGCCCGCAGTTGTTGCCACCGTTATTTCTCCCCCTGCGCTTTGCTTCCGGCCCAGCTCGGCCGAGGTATTTTTGAGGCTCACTCCTCGACGAGCTCGTCAATCTGCGAGCCCAGGTTTCTGCAATCCTCAGTGTCGTGACCGTACCCCCGGTGATAGTCACAATACTCCTCTGTGGACCTCTTCTTGGATCCTCCTTTCATAGGAGGGCTTGGAAGAGCTTGGCGTGGAGCTCGAATATCTCCGCCTTGATTTGGCAGGGGAGGCTGCGCGCTGTGGTTGAGCCGAGGTCCGAGCTCGGATTCCGATGGCCCTCTTGATTCGTCGAAGGCACTTCGCGATCGGCGCACTCGACTTGGTCATCTCGCTTCTTCTCTCGCCTTACGCCGTCCTGATCTCCTCTTCTTCCGATCGGACTCGCCCCTTTGACGAAGTTGTCTACTGAGTTTCAAAGTTTACTCGCCGTCTTTGGTCTCTCCACGGTGATTTCTTTGTTCGATCTTGGGTCGGATCCCGTTCTTGAACGCGTTGATGATGTAGAGATCATTCGTCATCAATTTTGAGCGATTCTTTGATGAACCTCGAGGCGAGTTCGACATCGTCTCGTCCGCCTTGGCGGATTGTGGCAGTCGGAGGAGGGCTGGCGAGGTGGCATCTTTTGATAAAGCGCCATTTGAATGGTCCATGAGGTCACAGGCGGTGTATCTTGTCCGACGGAGGCGAGTGAACCGGTACGGGCGTTGGAGACCAAAGACCTCGGGAAGATTTTGCACATGTGAAAATCCTCCATTCCTTGATTCGCCATGTTGGTAGTGTAGGCAAAAGGAAGTCGGAGGGTCCCAAGGCCATCGTAGGTCGCAATATTGGGTGCCTGCATCATGGGGCAAGGCGTGTCTAGAATCTCCACGAAGAAGGGAGATGATTCTCCGTCTGGTCGAACCCCGGAGGTCGTTGCCGTCTCTCGGGAGGTGGGAGATCGGTAGCGTCGCCTATCGTCCCTCTGAGGAGTTCGGCTTCGTCTCTCCTCCCTCCTTTCCCGCCCAGCCGCGTGAGTGTTGCGCCGAGCTGGGGAGCGGCTTTGCGGATGGCGCTGGGGCGAGTGGTTGCGGTGGTTCGTCCGAGGCGATCGGCTTCGGGTGTCGCGGCGACCTCGGCTATCTTGCCGAGGTGAGCGTTGGTTGTCTCGGAGGGGGGGCGACCTCGGGTGCCCGTGGCATCCAGTCCGGGGATTCTCGAGGGGCCCGCTCCATTTGTCCTCTGGTCGAGGAAGTTTTGAAATTGGCCACGGTTGGCGTTGAGGAACTCGGTCACAGCTCGGCCAAGGGCCTCGTGAGACGAACGAACTGTCTGTTCGTCATCGCTGAGGTCGGCATCTTCTACTTCGTTGGGGATGCGGTCCTGAGGGTGTATGGAGGCGTCTTCCATGTAGCCCTCAGGTGCATGGCCGCTGGCAGCGTCGGCGATCTCCTTCCCACGGCGCTGGGTGACCATTTGGTTGTCTTTCGTGCGGTTGTTACCGGTATTGCCGGCGGTGTTAACGTTTGCACGTGTTCTTGCCATTTAAATTGTAGAAAACAAAGCTTTTCGTTCAGAAAGCTTCCCACAGACGGCGCCAATGATAAATCTAATTACGTGAGTGTATGAGATTTAAAGAAGGCAATAAAGAACACAAGGCCTTTAACGTGGTTCGATCCCGGAAGAGATCTACGTCCACGGAGGTGATGATCCTCAATACTTTTACTATAAATGGATTACAGTGTATGTATTACAATAGCTCTAGCATTCAAATATTTGTCAACCCTTCTACTGTCAACATTCCTTCTATTTATACATGTATGAGGGCTCCTAAAGGCGTGCCCAATCCTCCATCGGCGGGACTCTTCCAGCGTATCCTCCATCGGGTGGGGCACTTACGGCGTGTAGGGACGTCACGCTGGAGGGACTCTTCGTCACTTGCGCCACGTGGAGGTGGCGCTGACTGGTGCCTGGGGCTAGGGTTTGAGCGGGGGATTAGGGTTCGCCTTGGCTTAACCGTGGGCTCGCTACTCAATGTCGAGCCGGATCGTTTGGGCTGTCGGTGGGCACAGCGGTTGGGCCATATCCCATCGAGATAGTTTGAGCGCAACAAAGTCCAAAGCCCAAATTAATGGTGCATTTATACCATCAAATCAAATTGGACTATAATTTATGTTGGGTAACAGACATTTTTGTTCTATCACCTTCCCTGCGCATTTCATCTTTCCTAAATTGATGCCATTGTCAGATAGCCCAAACTCCCTTCCATCAATTACACGGCCGGATGTTAATTCGACAGAGAAATTTCAACTTCCATATCGTGCCAGAGCATATATGCACACACATGTTACCATCCAATTACTTTCCAGTCCGACATCTAATTATAAATCAAAGACACCGTTGGAAAAGCGCTCATATTCCGTGGTATCTTGTTAGAGGCAATTTGAAATTAGTCAAAAAAATCACAAATTCTTACTGACACTTTCAGGTTTGTACATAAATTTTCCAACCAATTTCGGGCAGCCTCCAATGAATTCATTTATACAATATGATTATAATCCACCAACTACCCCTTCAAGTCAGCACCAAATTAAAAAACTTTGTGACTTTCCATGGAAATTTGCATACATGTTTGCAATAGTTGAGTGACATCTTGGTTTATCAGTTTTCTTATAGTACCTAATCGTAAAAAAAAAATTGTCATGACTTGATGGCTGTGGCGGGTAGGCGGCAATATGGGGAGAGAGAAACAGAATCATATCAAGGTAAATTTTATTAATTTTCATCAAAATTATTTTTATCTTGGAGTTACGTGTGCAAACTGATATCGATCTGCACCACCCATCTAATAATTTGGTGGCATTTTTTTTTTTACAAAAGTCAATCTACTAGTTTTTTTTGTTTTTGTTTTTTTGAGGTACAAATCAAATACTTAGAGGTGTCATTTGAGCTTATAAAGTTCTCCCAAAACAGTTTATAAAGCTGTTTTTTAAGCGAAAAACAGTTTATAAAATTTGTTTTGGGGGTTTATAAGTTCAGCCAAACACCTCTTAGTTATTATAGACTTATATAAGTCTTCATCCTGCCATTATTGTTGGTCATATTCTTCTTGGATTTGTCCCATTATTGTTGGCACATACCATAAATGTAATGAATTTTACATTAAAAAGTATCTTGAATTTCGTGTCACACATTATTTTACATACAAAACACAACCCTCCTCAATTCACGTATCCAAAAGTAACGAGCCAAGAATAACAGCACGGAGGGAGTATTAGTAACCAGTCCGTAGCTAGCGAGCTTGCTAGACTATCCATAGGGGTGAGCAAAAAATCCGAAAACCGAATATCCGATCCGAACCAAACCGAAATTTAAAATTCGGATCGAATTTTTCGGATTTTCGGATCGGATCGGATTGAATTTTTTCAAAATTTCGGATTTTCGGATCGGATCGGATTTTTTAAATTCGAAAAAATCCGAAAATCCGAATGATATATAATTTATATATAAAAATAATATTTTATTCAAATATGTTTAAATTTAATATAAATATATATAAAAATTAACAAAAAATGGTTTTGGATTTTCGGTTCGGTTCGGAGTTTTGTATAAAAAATTCGGATTTTCGGATATTCGGTTCGGATCGGATTTTTTCTTTCACAAAATTCGGATTTTCGGATCGGTTCGGATTAGGCAAAAATCCGAACCGAAATCCGAATGCTCACCCCTAACTGCCCATCTTCTCTACCTTACAAGTTTAGGCACAAAGATAGCCCAATATCACTGCCTGCTGATACAAGATTCAACTTTTGGAACAAGCGAAGAAAACAATAAGTTATACTTTGCTTTAGCATTTTATTTATATGCTATGATTCATATAAAGGTGAACACTAGAACTAAATATAACAATTGAAATGCAGTATGCCGGTATACATATAAGCATACACTGCAAATAGTTCTTAAAATTTCCAACGGAATTACCGACAGAACCTGAGGGATTATCGACGAACTACCGACCGATTTCTAATCATACGCTTAGCGAGGAATTTATATATATGTCCTACATTTTGTTTTTATTTCATGCATATAATTAATATAATTTGAACACGAAAATGAAATACAATAATGAAGCGTAATAGAGATATAAAATGCATACATGCATACTTCGATACCCTCCAACTAAAAACTAAACTAATTTGGTTTTCACCTCACAATACTTTGGTGGATCATCTTTAATTTTCAAGTGGATAGCTAGTAATATAGATTTACACTTGGAAAGAATGTACAGTCAGCTTAAGGGTAATTGGTTAAAGTAAAAAGGTAATCAACCGGGCTTAGTTCATATCAAATAAATCATCACTACAGATTAGTTCAATTGGTTGAGAGCTAGCTGATTTGAAGCAAGAAAATATAAAAATTTATCTTTGTAAACTTATTAATGACATAATAAATACATACACACAACTAATTAACTATCAAATTCCAAAAATATTAAATTAATAAGAATAAAATATCAAATTGCAAACTACCAGTCTTATTAGAAAACTAGAAAAAAGTGAGAATACGACACTTATAAAAATACCGGGGGAGTAATTGCTGACGCAAACTAAGATATATTACTTAAACAAGTACATAGTAACGTTAGCAAATGTATAAATTAATTGGTATAAGACATGGTGATGGTGGCCTTGCATGAAAATTAAGAAGCGTCTCCCAAAGAGAGGAATCGAATCAGTCCCCTTTCCTTCCTTTTGCTTTTTCACAGTTTGCAACAGCTCTCTTTAACACTCCCCAAGAAAATGGTGGGTGATATACCTACTCATGCATGTCTTAATTAGGGTTTTCTTTTCTTTCCATTTCCATTATTAACATATCTTGTTTCTTGAAGTTTGACAAATATGCTTAAGCTTTTCTCTTCCCACCTACATATATACATCCTATATATATTAATCGATATAAAGATTTCTTCTTATATGATAGAGATCTATACATGACTCAGTCGGAATTAATTATCTATTAAATATATTTATAGTATAAAATGATATCATAAAATACACATGATAAAATGAAATACAATTTATAACAAAATAGTATTTCACTGCATGAGAGAGAGAGGATTCAAAATTGAGTATAAGTATTAAAATCATTAGGGCAAAAGAAAATGTGACAGCAAAAAAGCCATGGCAGTGTATAGAGAGGGAAAAAGAAAAGATAATAAAAGAAAAGATGGCCAAATTGGACCTCGAAGACTACTTCAAATTCTCTTCCATCATCAGCTTCCACTATCTTTATCGAAACTCTACCATTTTCACTCTCTTTCATTTTTTAACACCTCCCAATTAAGTTTCCCCACTAATAAATATACCATTATAAACATCCTTAATGGATTGAAAAAAGAAATATTTTTTCACTAAAAATTGCTGGCCAACATCGTCCTTGGGAGTTCCAGCCATGCAACGGCTTCGATTTCAGCTTCAGATAGTTTTATTAAAATCTGACACACACGAGTGGAAACACTGTACTCTATCATTGCATCCAAATATTCAATAATATTAGAATAAACATATTTTATTCTGGTTGAAGCCCTAGATTTATTTCAGCCAGAATATAGAGTACATATGTTACAAATTTACAACGCTCTTCTTTTAGTTCTTAATTTTTTGGGGGAAAAAGTTAAGAATTTATTGATTTTCACAGTTGATATTATCATAACCAATACTTCAACGGCGCCACCGAACGCCCCATTCTTGAAAATCCGGTAATAAAAAATAAACAATCACTAAAAATAAAAATGTACATATATAGTGGAGTTGTATAATATTGATTGTAATTATAGATAAAGTGAAGGAGACCAAGAATAAAGGAATTTAAGTTCCCAGGCCTGTGTTAGTAATGAAATGACAAATTTTAGTCCGAAAATTAGCTAGTGTCTAAATTAAAGTAATTAAAAGTGATTAAAGTTGAGTGTGTAGTAGCACAAATTTGACTTAGCATAGTACATCTCAAGCTTCAAGTACGAGACAGGAATATTCAAAAGAAATAAAAGAAAAAGGAATGCCAATTTTTAACTTAAATAGTGACTTGCTTGAGGGTGGGTCTAGACGGTATATTATCGAAAGAGAGACAAGAATTAGATAAAATGGGGTCGTTAATTGAAAAAGATTTAGAATATTCAATTTGTCTGGCATTTATAAATGATTACTCTCACTTGGAATATCTTTTTGAGTTGTTCTCACTCGGAATATTAATTAACGGTCTTCTTATTATGTAACAACGTAGTCAGGACTAGGGTTGACAATTTGTGCGTGTCGGGTCGTTATCGTGTCGATATGATAACGACATGACCTGATAAGGTCGAACACGGCCCGTTAAGGATCTGTCCAACACGAACACGAACACGAACACGACACGAAATGTACTGACACGGACGCGACACGAACTCGAATATGACACGATTTTTTTCGTGTTGACACGACAAGATAACGACACGACACGAAATAATAAATTTAAATCAAAATTAGAAAATAAATAAATAAAAGAAATAAAAATATATAAAATATAACATATATTAATATTAAATATATATAAATATTATCGAATTATACAAAACGACACGATCCGACACCTAACACGAATGCAACACGAAAATTATCGAGTTACGAACACGACACGGATCCTACGAACACGACACGAAATTATCGTGTCCTTATCGTGTCGACACGATAAGGACACGAACACGATAAGGTGAACACTAACCCGTTAATTTCGTGCGTGTTCGTGTCGGTTTCTCGTCGTGTCGAAATTGATGTTCTAGTCGGGGCCTAACCGAAATTGAGATATATTTAAATTATTTTGCCATCCTCCAAATAAATTTGAATCTTGGGTGTTTCACAAGAGCCTTGCAAAGTTGCAATCAATTGTTCAATAAAATACCTAATTGTATTACAGAAGAAAATTCTCTCTTTCAAATCTTCGTCAAGCTGCCACAAATGTTGATGTCCCATTTTCAATTTTTGTTTTCATCTTTTTTCTTCAAATTTGATCTCCAATGCTTTAGATAGGTTTTACAATTATTAATTGGAGTTTATTAATCAAAGCAGGATTTATAATATTTTCTTACATTTAAATTATGTTTTAGTTAATAATTAATTATTAGGACTTATTATTCTATAATTAAGATATACAATAATAATATATTTATTTTTTATTAATAAAATAATACCCACTCCATCTTTGAAAAGTGTTCACTTAGTTTTGGTTTTGATCCGTCCACAAATAAGTTCACTTTCCTTTTATAGACATGCCATCACATAAATTTCATAATTTTTATTCACAATTAACCCACTTATTTTAAAAAAAAATTACCTATGATCTATATTTCCACTTACATAATGGAGATGCTCCAATGATGCATTTCTAAAATGAGTGATGCTATTCGACCATAATGTGGTTGGCCATAATCAGTTTTATTGAATGAAAAATAATTTATTTAATATTTGATCTATTAAAAAATTGGTTTTACAATAAAATCATGCATCTTATGGAATTATAATTTTGCACCTATCGAATGAAAAATTTATATTTAAATTTAATAAATTTGATATTTTCGAATATGTGGGAAATGGTATTTATGTAAAAATAACTAATATATTAATTTAATATTATTATTTTATTAATTAATTATATTCATAATTACTAAAATATCCCCGTGTGGTCGGTCGTAATGCGATTAGTATAAATTTTATTGTTCTAAAATATACCATTGTGGGGAGGGAGGGAGGGAGGGAGGGGGGAGGTGGTAAGGAGGAGAGAGGAGAGAGTGGAAATAGTATTGCCTCTCAAGAGGTATGGATATATTTTATTTTTTCTACACTTTGCTTGCGTGTGTTTCTTCTTTTTTCTCTTTCTATTTATCTACTATTTTCCTTAGATTAATAATTTTAATATCTATATTATTTGTTAATATTATATTATATAATATTTGTATAATAATTATTTATTTTATATTAATTGAAAGTAATTTCCAAATTAATTTATATTAAATTAAAAATAATAAATGTGAATAAATATTGAGTGAGTGGAAAATGATGTGTATAATGATGTCAGCAAAAATCTATGTTAGAGGATATATTGTTAGAGGTGAAAAAATGAGGAGGAGAATATGATGATGTGCATGCGATGATATCAACAAAAATTTGAAGTTGAGGATGTGCTATTGAAGATGCTCTAATGTGAGTTCCATTTTCCACTCACTCTACACTCGTTACATTTATTAAAATCAGTGTCATCAAAATTAAAGAACAAATATTAAGGACGAAGAGAATATTATAATAATAAGATAAACAGGAGAACACGATGTCATATATAATAATAAAACTGTAGGACAAAATATCTAACCGGGAAAATCTGCGCATGTTTCACAATTTCTCATCATATCTAATATGGCACAAAAATAAGATTATTCAAAATCTGAAATAAACTAAGAATTAATCCCTAATAATATTAGAAAAATTAAGTCGAAATTTGAACAATTTGTAAAGGAGAGCATTGTTTGTTGGAGGGGGTAGTTGCACTTGAGAAACTCCAAAATCCAATAGAGCCTCAAAAGCATATGTAGATGAGCTTTATCAAATTCCACGAAATATTTACCATATTTACAACAGAATCTCATTATACATAATTATTACAAATGATAGAGCAGCAGTGAAATATTCCCTCTTTTTTTTCTTTTTCTTTTTTTGGCCCCTCTCTTTAATTAATTTTAATTATTTCTTTTATGTGATTCCGTTCCACAGTTCAATATGGTGGCAACAGCCAAGTGAAGGATATTTGCTCGTTTCTCGAGGCCCATTCCCCAGTATATAAACCTTCTTCACCACCACCATTTTTCTCAGACATATCTTACTCACCCACACTCACACATCTCTCTCTCTCTCTAAATTTGTCTCCTCATTGTAAGATTTCTATCTTTCTCAACATCAAATGCTTATGTATATACATACATATAAGGGACGGAACCAGGTCCGGGCACGACCTGATGGTCGTCCGGCCAATTTAGTTTTAATTATTATATTTAAATTGTATTTTGTATTTTTTTTTTTTTGTGCATAAAAATATATTTTGTCCGCCCAATTTTTTAGTCATAGCTACGTCCTTGACACACATATATGCATGTTAATTTGTGTGATGGAAAATTTGATATAGATGTTTGTGATGAATATATAGGGGAAAAGGATGAACAGGCCAGGAGACTGGAATTGCAGGTCATGCCAGTACCTCAACTTTCAGAGGAGGGACTCCTGCCAGCGCTGCCGCGACCCCAGGCCCGGCGAAAGGGCTGACTACGGCGGCAGAGGCGCCGCCGCCTCCTCCTTCGGCCCGGGACCCGACGTCAGGCCCGGCGACTGGTACTGCTCCGTCTCCAACTGCGGGGCCCACAACTTCGCCAACCGCTCCAGCTGCTTCAAGTGCGGCGCCGCCAAGGACGACGCAGGCAGCGGCCCCGTCGCCTTCGACACAGAGATGTCGCGTGCCCGCGCCTTCGGATTCGGTGTAGGTGGCGCCGCCGCCGGCCGCTCGGGCTGGAAATCCGGCGACTGGATTTGCACCAGGTTAGAATTACACATTGTAAAATGCACGATTTCTTGTAATTTTCCCTTTAAACATGAATTTTTGTGCTTAATTACTATTTGGGCTAGCTGCATGTTAGTGCTACCAATCTGTCTCTTGTTTAAAATAACTTTTCAAGTGTCATTGATATATACAAACACGGATCTAGTACTAGGCATGACTCGGCCACCGTTCGGGTAGGATATATATATATATAGTGAGGTTCAAATAATAACTATTTTTAACGTGAGAATTAAGAACCACGAAAAATTTATTGTGAACAAAATAAATTCTCTATGATAGTTAATGCATTCACTGGAAAAATTATTGAATCCAAAAATTCAAAATTTTTACCCAGGTTCGAATTCCATGAGGGGCAAAAATTCTTTTTTTATTCAATAACTTATCTAGCGGATTCATCAACTTTCACTGAATTCATTATTTTTTTGTTCTCACGTTTCACAATGAAAATGGTTCTCACGTTAACCATATATATATATATATATATATATATATATATATATATATATATATATATTTCCACATTTATTTCAATTTGCCCCTCCCCAATTTTTATATGTACTAACTATTATCTAGTTTGTATTGTTTAAGAAATTTTGTTAAACATTAAAATACAAGTCCAGTTTATTTTTCATTTTGTAAATTTAATGTTAGTTTGTCTTCTTCAAAATATTGTGTTTCATATTGAGGAGGGATTTTTGTCTATGAAATAAATCTTTTGAGATTTTAATAGGATCTCACCTATTCATTTGTAACTTCCTAGCTCTGTCACTATATATATATATATAGAGAGAGAGTTTAGTTCAAATGAGTAATCATTCTTATCCTAAAACCAAGAACCAAATGAATTAGTTATGAAAGTTGATGAATCCGTTGAGAAACTTAATGAATTCAATAATTGATTTTTCACCGGGTTCGAATCCCATGAGGGACTAAAATTTTATTTTTGGATTCAAGATAACTTTCCCAACGGATTCATCAACTTTTACTGTGATTTCATCATGTTTTGGTTCTCACGTTCTCACAATAAAAATGGTTCTCACGTTAATCCTCCCCTATATATATATATATATATATATATATATCACTATGGTGAAGCAATATTACACATGCATAAGTATATGAATATACACAAATATATACTATAAAATTCGGAAAATTAGCAATAATTATAGCACATAATTTGTGTTATTGATAATATATGTAAACAGGTCAGGTTGCAATGAGCACAATTATGCAAGTAGGATGGAGTGCTTCGGATGCAATGCTCCAAGAGAAACCGAAGCAAATCTTCGTTCTATTAGTGCAGCAGATTCTCCAATTTTGGGTAGAACCCCATCCCCAAAAAACATTGATATTTCCTTATTACATTGTTCGAAATTTCGCTTATTTGTTATTAATTTTTATTTTCAGGTTCGAGACTTGCAGTTGATGAAAGAGAGTCAAGATTTGAACACAAAAGACGAGGATGAATGTTTCTTTTGGCCCTTGTCAGTAGCTACTTTGGAATATCGTCATTTTCTATTTTTATCTTTTCTTTTTAATATTTTAATTTCCTTTTTTGAACTTTAGGGAGCATTGGGTCAATTCATGGTACGTAGAGCTGAATCTTTTATTAGTAGTAATTGTAGTTGTTTGAGACATTAATTATTGCCTTGTACCTTCTTGCTGTTTTGAGATCTAATTAATATCGGTGTGTCCAGCAGTTCTATTTGATTCCATAAATTCGAGGAAGTTGGGGCAAAATTGGACTTTTTTCGTGTACGATATTAATTTATCAAATAATAAAACAGCAATTATTGAATTAATTCTTAAATTATTTAACTCATCTCAAAAATATCTTGAATTTTCAATACAATTAATAAAAAATATGAAATATCGATATTATACCAAAATGTCTAATGTTTTTATCAAAGAAATATTGGTGAGATTTTCACATAGTAAAAGTCAGCTCATACTTTCATAAGACTAATGAGTATTATTAAAAGTGAGCTTTATGTATTTTTACTAAACTTGACAAAAGCCTATTGACAAAAAAGGATGCAAAATTTCTAAGTAATGGTTTTCATGAAGATTTTGAAGGACCGCAACGAAAATTTGCGACACAATACAACTAATAGGGCTTACATTATACAATACTTGATTTTCTTTATTGTAGAAATAATACTTTGATTACGATTCGAGTTCCATTAAACCAATATTTTCTCTTATAATGAGTCATGAAGTACTTTCTTACCAATAGAAATTATGATATCAAATAACTTCACGAATCCAAAATCCCATCTTTATAAAAATTTCAAGAGATAATATTAATTGTAGGCTTATGAGACTTTATAATGACTCTTCACAAAACTCTGAATACATAGTCAAAAATCATCCAAATTCTTCATCAACAAAATAGATGCAGCTAAAAAATATAAATCTAATATCCAGACAGACATCAACCTTAACTATACAAATAAGAGATTCATATGCAATCAAATCTTCATCAACAATTGCCAAAAAAAAAACAAATTTGTTCAAGTTTACAGTCTTCCCACCAAATTCGTCATCTGATGGTCATCAAGTAATAATCAAAATATAAACACCAAATATATTTGTGTTTACATAAAAGAATGACTAAACATAACCATCATAAACTTTTTAAGATTATTATGTTGGAAACGATGTCGTTTTTTCATGTGGTAATCTCAATCAACATTTCGTCAACCAAAAACGTTAGTATAGACATTTTTGATACACTATTTATAATTTGGGTCTTTTATTGATATTATTGAAAATTCAAAACATTTTTAGGATAAACCAAATAATTTAAGATTTAATCCAATAATTGGCCATTGATAATATGTGATGAATTTAAGAGCCCATTTCGATCAACTATAATAATATGATTTAAGACTTTCGAAGTTAGGTGTTCGAGATTTACAATAATACAAATTTTTTATTCAAGACTTTACAAGTTAGGTGTTCGGGGTTCATAATAATATAAATTCGTTAACACTCTTATCTTTGATAATTTTGATTTGCTAGTGGAATCAAATACACTAGCAACGCTCTTTGAGTTTCCTTTTCTTTTGAATATAAATAGTAATAGGAGGTGGTTTAATTTGGAGTTAATACTTTCAACATCCTTCCCTCAAAAAAATAAAAAAGGATACATTTAAACCCTTTCCAAATGCAAATAAATCTAAATTCTATATGTATAGTACTTGATAGAATGGGGCTCATCACCATTGGTAATAAAGATAAATCATGAAAATATCAAATTATATCTCTATATACACCGATAGGATACGGCCCAACTACTGGGCCCAAGCATCGTGCCCAATACAAGTAAAAACGACATCAAGCTCGGCTGGACAAGTTCGCCCATGAAGACTCCTAAAGTCGGTGGGAACGCAGAAAGCTCACCATATCTAAAAGAATCCTAATTCGAAGGATAGGATCTCGAATCCTAGTTAGAAGACTTGATTCGAGATCAGGTCAATCGTTGTGTATAAATAGAGGCTAGATTAGGCGACATAGATTCATTCACTCTCTTTGTAATCGCTTTACACTCTCAATATACATTCTCTCTCTCGCCCGTGGACGTAGATCTTATTCACAGATCGAACCACGTAAATCTTTAGTGTTCTTGCGATTTATTTCCTTACAATTTAAGATCGATCATCGGGCGAAATGCGTGGAAACGAAATTTTGTGTTTTCGATCAACCACCGTTACAAGGAAGTAATCATGACCGGTACACCGAAGCCATGCCTCGGGACCGTCACGGCAACAACAACGCCGACGGCGAAGGGAACGCCGAGCTCAACTCGGGAAGAGCCCAATCGGAGAAGAAACCCGGGGGCATATCCAAAGTCTTGACGAGCACGGACACCCCGCCGCTGCTGAGGCGAGTTACCATAGCGTAGGCAATCGTAGCAATAATCCGTGGAAACCCGGCTCATGAGTAAACCTTGACGACGTCGTCGAGGATTCTCGAGAAAACAAGGAGAGCTTTCTCCGGTTCTCGGTAAGCACGTGGTCGGCCACGTCCTGAAGAACGGTACACCGAAGCCTCGTCTAGATACGAGGCATCACAACGAGAGGTCGGGGCCCAAACCGACCGCGCAAGGAACGAGCAACGCGGGAGAGGACGTCGAGATCGCCGCGAAGCCGGCCTCGATCGCCAGAAATCCATCCAGCGAACTCGCCCGATCTCCGTGGGACGGCGGCAGCAGGAAGAGGCATCAGGGCCGCCGCGAAGTCGGTCCGAGTCACCTAAACGAGTTCGATCGTCGAACTCCGTCCCAGTCTCCAGAGGACGGCTTCGATGGATACGGGAAGATAGCCACCCCGTTCTCAAATAGAATACTCAACACTTCTCTCCCGGATAAATACCGGGTACCAAGCATCGCCCCTTATGACGGGCTGAGGGATCCACAGAACTTCCTCTCGCAGTTCCAATACAACATGATCAACCAACAGCTCAGCTCAGTCCATATGTGTAAACTCTTCCCGGAGTTACTCGTCGACAACGCCCGCAGGTGGTTCGACAGTCTACCTACGGGAAGCATCGGCTCCTATCGCGACCGATGGTCGCTTCCACCAAGGTTCTTCCAAAGCGGAATCAAAACGCCATCGCACACCTCCTCACCATAAGGCAAAGCCGTAATGAGTCCATCGGCGACTTCACGACAAGGTTTAACAAGGAGTGTTTGAAGGTCAAGACGTGAACGACTGTTAGTCATCTCGGCCTTCCAAAACGGCATCTTGCCGGGGCCTTATACCGAGAGATCGCTGGCACGAACCCCGATCGCAACAGTAGTCATGGGCGATAGCCAACCGGTTCGCCAAAGCGACGAGGTCGACAAAAGAAAGCGCCAAGCGATAAGGCGGGACCTTGGAAAGAGGAAGAAGAGGCGAAGGAAGGAAGATCGAACCAAGGCCGTGAGCGCTTGGGCCATTACATCGCCCGATAAAGTCGAGGCTCGGTCCGCGACGCCGGAACGACCTCAATACACCCCATCGACGGCCGAGAGCGTAAATCACGACTCCATATGAACTGCTTAGAAGCCTCGGCCGATGGCGAGGGAGGAAGAGGTCGCGACCTATGGATAAATATTGCTCATTCCATGATGATTACGGCACGACATCGAAGAGTGCAAAGAGCTCATGGGTGAAATAGAGATGCTAGTTCAGACGGATCCTCAAGAAATACCGGGGGATGAGTCGCAAGTCGACCAAAGTCAAAAGACGAAAAGGCAGAGGAAGAGGGAAATTGTGCCCCCACAAAAAACAAAGCGCAAAGACCGACGAAGAAGGAGATGACGAGCCCCATATGACGGGGTGATCTCACATTACGGGCTCCCGTGGAGTCACGAAGTCCTCCCAAGGCCGATGCTCAAGTCCTAGAACCGACGAACCTACCAATAAGAGGTTCGAGAAGGACGAGGCGATCACCTTTCCGAGGGGCGACCCGTACTGCGACAAAGACCTCACGGGATGCGTTGGTGATCCGTAATAGTCGCAAATAAATTGGTAAGCAGCGTTTACATTGACAATGGCGTCGGTGAGCATCCTCTTCAAGGAATGCTTTGACAAGCTAGAGTAGAAGAAGCACACCGCACAGCACCGCTGCCACTCAAGCTTCGTCCGAAGAAACGCGCCGGAGGAATAATCGAGCTACCCGTCACGGTGGGGACAGCACCAACGACCTCGACAAAGGTGGTGCGTTCAGAAGTGAAGGCCAACTCGCCGTATAACATCATACTAGGCGAGATTGGTGAAGCGTAGGGCGGTATGCTCAACGTGCCACCGACGATAAAAATACCCACCACGAGGGAACGGCCGTGATCCGAGGTGATCGTAAGCAAGCGAGGAATGTATGCAAGTTGTTTTACGAGGTGCCGGGACCTCGGTCCAAAGACCCATGTGCATAGCAATTAAAGAAACCCGAGGAGTTGGAGTCGAGAAGACATCGCCACCCCGACGGTCGGGTTCAAGAGGTCGCATTATACGAGGATGAGCCATTGAAGGTCGTCCAGTTGGTTTCACCACGAGACCAAGTGAAGGATCGATCATCCAACCCTAAGGAATTCGGACGATGTTGCTTGGTCTCCCTCGACATGACCGAGTCTCGCCGAGTATCATCACCACCGGCTCAACATCGACCGAACATAAAGCCGATTCGATGAAGCAAAGAATCTTCGCAATTAACGGAACCAAGTCATTCACGACGGTGAACCAGCTATTAAAAGCACGATACTTGCTCGAGGTCAAATATCCGACCGGATAGCCAACCCGGTGATGGTGAGGAAAGGAGGAGGGATGGCGAATGTGTATTGACTACACCGACCTCAACAAGCATTGCCCAAAGGATTGCTATCCCTTCCCAACATTGACAAGAAGGTCGACGCGTGGTCGGGTACGAAGTCTTCGCTTGGACTTATACAAAGGGTATCACCAAGTCCCGATGGACGACGAAGACGTACAAGACAAACCTTCATTACCGACTCTGGTCTTCGATATAAAAGATGCCATTCGGCCTTAAAATGCAGGGCTACCTATCAAAGGATGGTGGACAAAATATTTCACCCTACATAGGTCGGAATGTGGAGGTATACGAGACGACATCGTCGTCAAAAGCAAGGAAGAAGCCGCATGTGGTCGACCTCCGGATCGTCCTCGGCCTTCTTCGGAAAATCAACCTAAAGTGAATCCCGTAAATGCACGTTTGCATCCGTCCGGAAAGTTCTTAGGGTGTTGGGTTTCACAAGAAGGGCTAAAGCAAACCCGACCAAGGTCCAAACCATTTTGGAAATGAAGATGCGAAGACTATCCATGACGTACACTGGTGACGGTGCGATAGCCGCACTAAGCCGCTTCCTTTCAAAAGCCGTGGATAAGCGGCTACCCTTCTTCAAGGTACTCAAAAGCCCCAAATTCTCATGGGATGAGGTGCACAGTCCGCCAAGACCTCAAGAGCTACCTCGCCGAGCTCCCACTCTATCCGTCCGAAGAGGAGAGGTCCTTTCTCTACCTCGCCGCCTCGGACGAATCCATAAGTGCGATCCTGTACGAGAAGAAGGACGTCGGCTCGGTGTATTTCATCACCGAGCACTAAAAGGGTCTTAAACGAGGTATCACCGGAGAAGCTTGCCTTAGCATTGGTAAATGCCGCGAGGAGACTACGTCCGTATTTCCATGCACATCGCATACAAGTCCTCACCGACTACCCACTTGCAAGTATTGACGGCTTCAAGCATCGTGGAGAATCGCGAAATGGGCAATCGAATGAGGCGAGCACGATATATCCTTCGCCCGCCAGCCATCAAAGGTCGAGCCCAGCGGATTTCCTTGCCGAGGCTAACCGTCGAAAACCAAGCCCATCGAATCCAGACGACGATGCCAAAGCCGAACCCGTGGTTGAAACACCGAGGAGGCTGGCAACTCTACGCTGACGGGCTTCGGGAAAACAGCGTGGAGTGTATCTTACTCCTAGGCCCGGACAACCAAGAAATCGCCTACTCACTTCGGTTCACATTCAAAAATACGAACAACGAAGTGGAGTACGAGGCACTGATCGCAGGACTTCGCCGCTTCAAAGTCTCCCGACACGAGCCGCAAGTTCACAGCGATTCTCAAGTCGTCGTAAGCCAAATGTTGGGAAAATACGAGGCAAAAAGCGACAGAATGAAGAAGTATCTTGAAAAAGCAAAAAGCCTGCAACGGACTTTCTCACACTTCCAGATAGTTCGCATCCCAAGGGAGCAAAATAGCCGGTGACATCTTAAGTAAATTGGCCTCGCCATCAACGAACCCGCCAAGAGAGGAAGTCCAGCGGGGAGCATAAACGATGCCAAGACGGAGCCGATGTTAACATAGTCTCGGATGAAGAACCCAATTGGATGACTCCCATTCGAGAGTACTTGGAGAAGGGCGAACCGCCTACCGACAAGTCGGAGGCTAGGAGGATCCCGAACAAATCTCGCGATATACAATTGAGCAGGGAGTCCTATATGTAAAGTCATATCTCCAACTCTCTTAAGGTGCTTGGGGCGAACCGAGCTAATTACGTTCTACGAGAAATACAAGGTTCGTGCGGAAGCCACATCGGACCCCGAGCCTTGTCAAAGAAAGTCATGCGATGGGATACTATTGGCCAACAATGTTCCAAGACTCAATGGACCTCGTAAAAAGTGTCCAAGTGTCAAATCCATGGAACGCATTGCTACCCTGCACCGACCTCACCTCCGCATGCAGCCCTTGGCCGCTTATGCAATGGGGATTGACATTGTGGGCCCTTTGTAAAGCACCAGACGCCCAATTTTTAATTGTTGCGATCGACTACTTCACGAAGTGGGTAGTTTGAGCCCTCGCGAAAATCACAAGCAAGAACGCCTCAACTTCGTATGGAAGAACATAGTGTCGCTCGGCATCCCCATATCCTCCTTTCGGATAACGGAACACAATTCATGGATAAGACATTCAAAGATTGGTGTCAAGAGCTCGGATCCAACAAAGTTCACCTCGGTGGCCCATCCTCAAGCAAATGGTCGGACCAAGTTACCAACAGACCATCGTAAAGGGTCTAAAACTCGCCTCGACCGAGCTAAAGGCCTCTGGGTGGAAAATCTACCACATGTGTCTTATGGTCGCATCAACAACACCGAAGGAGAAACACCATACGGTTTGGTGTATGGAACCAAGCGATGATCCCCGCAGAGATCGGAGTACCGAGTCCTCGTACTATCGACTTCTCTGGCAAGCAAATGGGGAAAATCTACGAGCTGATCTAGACTTACTCGAAGAAAAGAGACCTCGCCACATCAAGGAAGCTCGCACAAGCAACAAGTAGCTCGGTATTACAACCAAGCGTTAAAACCCGACAATTCCAAGTGGGCGACTCGTACTTGAAATAATGAAGTCAAGAAGCCCGCACTCGGCAAGCTGGAAGCCACATGGGAAGGACCTTACCGGGTCGACGAAGTCCTCGGCAAAGGGCCTATAAGCTCGCTCAATTGTCCGTGAGCAATTACCCAACGCATGGCACATCATCCATCCAAGAAATATTATGCATAAGTGTCAAGGGTCGGGTCTTGTTCGGTCATATTTTTAAAGTCTGTTTAGAGTCCGAGTCTTATTTGGTGGTCGCGTCGCCTTTTAATCAATAAAATATTTATTTTACGAGTTCTACTTGTCACTAATGCATAACTAATCTTTACATTATTTTCCTCTACGGAGGACAAATTCCCTCGACGGAGGTCGACACATTCATTTCATACGAATGTAAATCTAAACGCGCGATGCCTACATACGAGATCGACTACCTTCGCTTATTTCAAGCGCTTCTATGTAGATGAGGGGACCACCCTCCCGATGACCTCGGCAAAAACAGAACCATTCCTACATACGAGATCGACTACCTTCGCTTATTTCAAGTGTTCTCTATGTAGACGAGGGGACCACCCTCCCGACGACCTCGGCAAAAACAGGAACCATTCCTACATACGAGATCGGACCACCTTCGCTTATTTCAAGCTGCTCTCTATGTAGGCGAAGGGACCACCCTCCCGACGACCTCGGCAAAAAGCAGAACCATTCCTACATACGAGATCGACTACCTTCGCTTATTTCAAGCGTTCTCTATGTGACGAAGGGACCACCCTCCCGACGACCTCGGCAAAAATGTGAACCATTCCTACATACGAGATCGACTACCTTCGCTTATTTCAAGTGTTCTCTCTATGTAGACGAAGGGGACCACCCCTCCCGACGACCTCGGCAAAAAACAGGAACCCCTACCTTCGTACGAGAACGATTTCTTTCGAAACGGAATTCTCTACGAGGACGAACTACTTTCGTATGTTACTCTTGTTCAAATACAAAGTCAACAAGAAACCATTCTTATTAAATAAAAGGTGTACAGGTTACATTTTACGAGGACGGAGCGGATCGGGAAAAGCTGAGCCAATCCCTAGAAAAATCGGAATTCAGCAGCTCATCTATGCTAATCCTACCTCTACCTCGTCCTCGGTCTATATTACGGGCCCGGCCAGCGCGACCTCGGTCACTTGACGATGCAGCTCTGCGGGCTCGGCCTCGACCACTTGATGACGCCCGGTCTCGACGCATGGAGGGTCCACGACGTTCAAGGGCAATAGCACGCCTCTCTTGTGCGCGCCACTCCGGATCGTCATAATTAGGTTCATTTATTCTGGTGAAGCTCCGCAGAAGAAGAGGCCTCGCATCCCGTCAAGTATTTCGTCGTTTGTGGTTGTCGAGCGATGACGCCTCAGATATGCTCCCGAGCCTTTTCAATTCAACAGATCGCTCGTGAATTGCTGTGAGGTCCGACCATATTCGCCTGCATACTCGAACAACGGGCAGCAGCCTCGACAACCTTGGCTTCAACCTCCGGATCGCCATCCCACCATTTCGTGGATAACCTCCTCGTACTCGGCATGCTCCTCGCTATCACCTCGCCTCTCCTTGGCGACCTCGAACGCTCCTCCATTCCAAAAGGCGAGCTCGAGCTCATCCACGCCTCCCGAGCGGCCCTATGCTTGACATCAAACTCCGCTGTCACGTGGCCAAGCCGCCTTTATATGGAGGAGTTCGACCTCTTTCAACTCAAGAGCCCGCGATAGGTCTTCGATTCGGTTCAACCAGGAGAAGCATCAAGCATTTCAGAGACAATCGAATAAAAAGATAAGTTTCTTAACATAAACTTGTCATTTTATTAACATGCCCTTAGGCAAAATCAATGTACATTTACATTCAAAAAAAAAGGGTAAAAAGACGGGATCAATCGACCCTCCTAAGCTTCGCCACGCCCACATCGCCGCCTCCCGACGCCTCGATAGCCGCAGCCTCTTCCGCCACAGGCTCGGCCCGTCTGACCGGCCTCTTGGGAACCACCGAGTCTCGACGCTTTGAAGCACCAGCTGCACCCCCCGACCCCTTTGCATAATCGGATAGTAAAGCTTCGGTCAGGGGATCCCGATCCACGGGACAGGCGCGAACGGACTCCGCGGACAGAAGAACCGAGGAGGAGGCGAGGTTCTGCAGCACGGGAAGCTCCTTCAGGCCGCGGACGATCACATCAAAATAGGCCCGTCTCAGGACATTGTCCTCGGTCTCCTCGTACCCATACTTGGCTTTGTCCAGGTCTGGGTAGTCCTCGGCGACATCTTCGATTGCATCCGAGACGGCGCGCTTATTAAGCACTTCGGCCGCGTCCGAGACCATCCCGGAGAAGCTCGCCGACATGAACAGCCTCTCCGCAAAGGCACGAAGCGTCTCTCCCTGCGAGCTCGCCATGTCCGCCTCCCGACGGCGAACCTGTTCCACCTCAGCCTTCATCAAGGCAACCTCAGATTCGCCGCCCGCCGCCGCCTCCGCCAAATTGTCTCTCACGACCGCCCTTGCCGCCGCCTCAATGGCCGTAGATCCGCCGCTTTTTGTTTGACGAGGTCCGGATCTTAGCCTCGGCCTCGGATATTTCTTGAGTAAGGAGGTATTCACCTCCTCCACCTCCCGAGCATACCGGCCACCTCACAAAGCTGCATGAACGGCGCCTTCAAGTAATCCGATACAAGATCGATACTTTTGACACCTCGGCCGCCACGCCCTCGACCCCTATACATTATATACATCGTCGAAACACGCTTTTATCTGCAACACAAAGTATAAGGACAAGTACAAAACCTCGTGAAAGAGACGAGGAGTACCGACTTGAACCGACGATCTAGACTCACCTCGGCAAAGAACCGAGGACTGGGGACTACATCCTTCCGCCTCTTCAAGCGCTTGAGTGGTCTGCGGCGAAGGGATCTCAAGGCCCCACGGTCATTTCGGCATGTCCTCGAAATCCTTCAAGTCGGAGACCTCGGCTCGGCCACGAGATCGGTTCGCCACGAGATCGGCTCCTTCCTTTCTTCTTTCTTTCCTTCAGGGTTCACTACCAAGAAATACATAGGTCAAGATCAACACGTATAATCATGCAATAAAGAAAAAGAAGTAGGGCCTCACCTTCACCGACTCCACCCCGGAGGTAGGATCATAAGGCTAAGCCCCCCCGCAAGCTCGGCCTCGAGAAGACCTCGTCAACAAGGCCTATTTTGTCCAGCGTCTCCTCGTGTCACCAAGTCTTTGTCAACGAACATCGGCGATCTTATCGATCGCCATGGAACTACATATGTCCTCAAACCGGCGTAAGAAGAACTTCTTCGCGGGTTGGAGATCTTCGACTTAATCTTGGCTTTGAATTTCCTACGGGTGATAGATAATACCACCCGAGCCGCCTTCGCTTGCAAAAAGCAAGGACCAGCCCCAAGGTCAAAGGAAAATTATGCCTATAGCATAGACACCTAGGGCGTCATATGCGGAATGAGTTCGGCGAGAGTTGGGCGAGGATATGCCAAACATCTCTTGGAACTCAACGTATACGTAAGGGAAAGGAAGACGAAGACCAGCCTTGAGGCTGTCCTCGTACACGGTAATAAAACCATCCGGAGGGGCACAAGCCCTATCCTCCGGACGGGGGGCGACGAACTCAATACTAGAGGGAATACTATATTGAAAACTTATATCCCTAATATCAGAAATACCTAGGATTGAAGAAAAAGAAGACACTTTGCCGCAATCCCCCACTGAGGGGAAACGCAGACTACACTCAGAAAGAGGCATATGAATACGGGTAAAAACAGGCAGAGACACTAAACCAGACGGGGGAACAGACATGATTTGACGCTCAGACGACTCGTTAATGGAAGAGGTAGCCATTACTTACTTTTGTTTATCGATGAAGAAGACAAGGAGCTTCAAGCCGTCAATGGCGCAGAATAGTTGTTTCTCGCAGAAGGCAGAGAGTTTTTTGAAATTCAGAGAAATGTAGAAGGCAAGTGATAAGAGATATTGCGTATCAAGGAAGACATTCCCCTAATATGTACTTTATCGGGAATCCAACCACGCTAATTTAATACGCATTAAATGCGATCCCGCGTCCAAGACTCAAGAACGGCGTAAAATCCGTCTTCGGCCTCGGATAGAGCCTCGACAGTGAAGCGCCAAGACCTCGTGTTACGCCCGTCGGTGAAGCGGTCGAAGACCTCGGCATAAGGCCCGTCGGTGAAGCGGTCGCCAAGACCTCGGCATAACGCCCGTCGGTGAAGCGGTCGAAGACCTCGCATAACACCTCGTTAGGTGAAGCCGGTCCGAAGACCTCGGCATGGCGCCGGTGCGAAGCGGGACACCCGCCGTAAATACAAACAACAAAAGACCTCGCAGACGCGCCTGCGAGCACTACATACGACGTCGAAGCATTGAGTCAAACAATGAAAAGCATGTAAGATCGTCCAAACCCGCTTCGTCACAACAACCCCAATCCAAAGATGACCTCGTTTCTGCGTCTTTTGGGGGTTGTGATAGGATACGCCCAACTACTGTGCCCAAGCATCGTGCCCAATACAAGTAAACGACATCAAGCTCGGCCCGGACAAGTTCGCCCATGAAGACTCCTAAAGTCGGTGGGAACGCAGAAAGCTCGACCATATCTAAAAGAATCCTAATTCAAGAGGATAGGATCTCGAATCCTAGTTAGAAGACTTGATTCGAGATCTAGGTCAATACGTTGTGTATAAATAGAGGCTAGATTAGACGACATAGATTCATTCACTCTTTGTAATCGCTTACACTCTCAATATACATTCTCTCTCTCTGCCGTGGACGAGATCTTATTCACGGATCGAACCACGTAAATCTTTGTGTTCTTTGCATTTATTTCCTTACGAATTTAAGATCGATCATACACATTTACCATTTCCATGCCAACCAACTTTCTTTCGGATCTCATATGTATATAATTTCATGTACTATCAATATGTTAGTGCCGAATCGATAAGATTGATTATGGAAAAACTATTTTAAGCTCTTGCACTTTAATAATTGAGTATGCATGATAGAAATAATATATGAAAGTTAGCATGAGATAAAAAGAGATTTAAGGTGCGCTTAACAAATCCAAGTTCACATTGGATTCCCAAACTTTGAAGAAAACATTCTTTTGGGTTCTTTTCATTGACCTCCTCATTGGGCTGGGCAGCATGCAGGGGGGGGGGGGGGATGGTAAAAAAGGAAGCACAAAAATTGATTAATGTCTGCTCCTAGACTCCATTGTTTCGCTTTTAGGGAGATTCTTGTCTTCCTTTTAAGCAGGCTTTACGTTCCCTCATGTGGTTTGTTTATCCAAGTCAAGTTCCTTGTATTCTTCTCATTCACCAATTCTAAATCTACAAAATACAAACAGAAACACACGCACATTCATGCAACAAGATATATGACATAGTAAAGGGACATTTCATGTCTAGACTCTTTCTTGTTGCATTCGGGCATGTTTATTTGATAAGTTATCACAATCTAGACAAGGGAGCTTAACATCGACTTTTGGACCTACTAAAATGAGATTTTGGTCCACGATCCAACCCAACTCTAAGGAAGTGACTATTTTGGCTCACGACCTGTTCATTTTTGCACACCACCCATAAAGTGTCCTCTGTTTTTTTGAAGTTAAAGATAAAAAAAGAAGAAGAGAGATTGTGAATAGAATTTCCCTATGAAGAAATATATTAAAGAGATTAATGTACGAAACAAAGAGGTCCTTTTGAATTGGAAACACATATCAAATAGTCAAAGATTAGGCACCTCTTACTTCTACTTTGTTTTTTTTGAGTTGTCTTTACTTCTACTTAATTCGATCACTGTTTTTTTTTTGGTAATAACAGCTCATATTTCAATATTTATATAGTGTCTGTAAATATATTGTTATTTTAATTTTCAATATTTTTTAAAAAAAATTTAATTTACTTCTGATGGATTTTTGGCTTTTATGTGCGTACGGGCTAATCGGAGAGCTACGTATAAATCCCAAGTAGATATAATTTTAATTTATTTTTGAAAAAAAAAAAAGAACAGAAAAACATAGGAAGAATTAGGGTTAAATTCATCATCTTCTTTGCAGAATTAGGGCTTCTCAATTTGTGGCGTCCTTGCAAAAATGGGGTCTTTGGGTGCGGCTGGGATAGTAGCATATGGAGAACCGCGGGAGAGTAATAAGAAAAGAGACACTAATAAAAGCGAATCGAAGCCCTCCAATACAAAAGATTCCGCCGGAGGCGGTTACAATTTCCCCTCCAGCATGCCGCCACCGGCGCTGCTCTTTGCCTAGAACGGAGATACACCATTGCCCAGTTCCGCCACCGTTGTGTAAGACGCTGAAGCATCTGTATCATCACCACCAACAAATCCTTTATCCATCTAATCCAAAGCATAAACACCCTCTCTCTCTCTCTAGATTAGCTTTCCTTTGGATTAATCTGGCTTGTTGGACTATTCAAATTCTGTTTTCATTTATGTTGGATTTACTTAGAGTTTTTGAATGATTAGAATTTGTGTATTTTATTGTGATGAGATGGACCGTGAATTGAAGAAGACGATGACTTATATTTTTCTGTTTTAATTTTTTTTTTAAATTATCTACGTGGGATATACGTAGCTCTCGGTTAGTCACGTGTGCACATGAATGTTGGAAACCTATTGGAAGGATACTAAGAAATTTTTCTTAAAATTTTGAGAATTAAAATAACAGGATGTTTATACTGAGACATTAAATAAAAGATTGTTTAACATATTTTTCCATCTTTTATAAGTGTCATATTGATAATTTATTATTATTTTTAATAAGTGTTATAGTTTATAATTTGAGAGTAAAATTATGATATATTTATTATTTAACCCTTATTTATTACTTTTGAAATTTGATAATTAATTATGTATATGTAGTTATTATGATAATTAATAAGGTTATAAAAGTAATTTCTCTATTTCATTGATGTGTTTGACGACATAAACACTTACATAAAAACGGAGAGAATAAGTTGTTATTACTTATTCAAAAGTCTTTCTAAATTTCAATTAAGCATCTAAAGAGACCGAGGTTGGAAAAAGATAAGATAATAATTGTCAAATCATCGTATAAATTTTACTTCAATTGAAAAGCTCAGATTCATGCATGTAGCGACAAAATTTTGGACACCTTTAAACCATGACTTTAAATGCACATATGGCCCCAAAAATACCATTATCAACTAATAAAAACGGGTTTTATTTTTTACTAAAACTAACAACTGTGATAGTCAATGATTGCAAAAATTGAGAAAGATTTTTATCCAACAATTCTAGGTGCCCTAAAAAGATTGCTTTTATTCCCTCAGAGAAGAAAAGGGTTGCTTTTAATTACTTTCCTTTTTTTAATAGTTTCCATTTTTGTTTACGGAGAGGAGCATAAAGCATAATTACTGAGTTAATGGGCCAGCTGACTTTATGCAATGAGCTTTAAACTGGGCCCAAGAAAGCTTTTGAGGGTTCAACGGGCCCACTAATACCTTTTTGGGCCTTCCAATTTACTAACCATCTTGATTACATGTTATTTGATATAACATAAAACTGATGAAGGGTTACAAATAAAATAATTTATTTTAACAGAATGAGCTTTCTGTAGACAATGAAATTATGAATAATCGAAGGCCATTTTGTCAGGTTTAAACTGATAAGGGCCACGAAATTCATGGCCCAGATTGAGTGTTACGTGGCCCAAGAGCTTAATTGTGGGCTATGGCCTCAGGCATAAGAAATGATCATGTTTTTAAGGAATAGAATAAAAGCACAATTATCAAAGATCAAGTTAGCTAGTATCTCATATCAGCCAAAAACCTAAACACACAAACTCATATTAAAATTGTCAAGTATTCTAAAGAAAAATAACATTTACATTGAAGAAAAGTAATATTTATTTTTTACCTATAGCTAAAAAAATAGCATTTACACTAAAAAATAGTGCAACCTCAAACCTAAATAATTTTTTTTGAAGAGTTCAGAAGAAAATTTTCGAAATGGACTTTGGTAAATTCAATAAGAGCAATATCTCTCACATTTCTAAATGATCCATATTACAATATGGGTAGAAGATCAATAGAAGCTTTTCCTTTCATGTTATGTAAAAAGTCAATCTAGGCCATTGATTTTTGAATGATCTATGATTGTCATAAAAATACATTTTTATAATATAGAATGTATTATTATATATATATAATTGCACTATCTTATATATGAAAAGTATGATTTCTACAGTACTATCGAAACTTCCTACTTGACCTTGTCCCTTACAATATATTGAGATTTTATCAAGTGGAAAGGTATACAAAACATCATTATAAAAACACTGATGTAAAGTCTAACTCAAGCCATAGAATTTTGAGATGGAGTGAAACGTCCCGAGAAGAAAAGGTTAACCATATAGAAACCAAATTAACCGAAAAACAAACGAACACAAACAATTATCATTGCATATAGGTATGCAAACACATGATAAAGCACACTACTAGTTCATGACAAGGTCAGATTACAAGTTACAACAACATACTAGGAGAGGATGGGTAACTAGGCTTGAACAAGACAGCCACCACACACACACACACTTAGACGATAACCAACAAATTAACACATTACATTACAGTCTTCCACAAACATCAACTAAACCCCAGGTTGTGTAGTAGTTAATTGTAAAGTTTAAGGTAAGTAGGGAGCTCTAGAAACGCTCCTGCAGATTAGGCTGCATCGGCTGCACACGAAAGGCAAAAGGCATCTGCTGCTGCGCTTCATAGTCCGCAACTCCTTGATGATCATACACGCCCTGGGCCTCCATCACGTGGTCATCCATCGGATCCAGATGCATCTGCCGCTGTTCATCACAAAATGGTACAATTTTTTTTTATCAACTAGGTTGTAGGAAATGGTACATTTTCAAATATATATTGTGCATACATACATACGTATACATTTACATATATGTGGTTATATAGTAGGCAAATTGTTTAATGTATTGAGCTTACCAGCTTGAATAGAAGGTTCTGGTTCTCCTCCTCCATCATTTCATTCTGAAATTATTTTTCAACATCAACAAATCAGTAGCAATTACATAACAAATGTGTGGGTGTTGTGTGTATGAAGAAAGAAAATTTATCCAATACTATTGCCAAGGAAAATTGAGAGAAAGTAGAGTTATGTTTTATACATGTTTCCTCATCATCCGCACGAACTCCATCTGTCACCATAAAAGAGAAAAGAAAGAGGTAAAAGAAAAAAATAAAAAATTAAGAGATGTTAGATGCATATACAATCATTTACGAAATATTCAACATATATAATAATTAGGACCTGTTTGGCTTTGAGAGTTGTAATTCCATTTTCGAGGGCTTCCTCCAACACCATCAGCTCCTTGTAAGTCAAAGTCGAAATATCTTCTCCTTTTAGGTGCCTAAAATATATATATATAAAAGGCCGAGATGGTAAAAGGATCGAGAAAAAAGAAAGAAAAAATGAAAAAGAAAACCTCAAATTCTTACAAACCTCAACTTAATCTGCATGCTGTCATTCTCTTTTTTGATTCTATTGATTTCATTGTCCAAGTGCTGTTTTTTTGTCGAAATTAGTGTTAGTAGATCCAACATATATATGTTAGAACCTTTACAAATGAAATGGTAAAAAATAAAAATACTTAAATTTGCAGATCTATAGGTTAAGCTAATGATTTATTCAATCAAAAACTATTGAAATCTTGAATAGAACCAACAGGCCAAGAAGGGCCTCATCAATCAAGTAAAAAGAGGAGTCCTACAACTGGATCTATTTGAGGGTACATAAATACATAAGTTTCTTTCCTTTCTTGTGCTAAGAAACTGCAGTAATAATTCCCAATTTTTATTTCATAAAATGTTGCAACCAAAGGAAAGAGAGAGAATGACATTTTCTTTACCAGATCTGTTGACAGATGTAACATCTCATGCAGTTCTTTGGAGTTCTTATCATGGAAAAAGTGCTAAAATGGTAGGTTATAAGAGAAAAAGAAAGGGTCAAGAATAGATCCAGAGAGAGAAAACTTCTAACTATATAAAGATCTTTCACAAAATTCAGTCTTTGAGCCATTTTACACACTTTCAGCAAAAACCCATGTTGTTTTTGCCAAATTCTTGAAAAAAATTCTAGGGCTTGAATGATATGATATGATATTCCAAACACACACATAGAGAGAGAGAATAATACCTCATGTTTTGCATCCCAGAGCCTCTTTCCAGACAGTTTGTGGTACTGATCCAACATGTCAACCAAACTTCAAAAAGAAAAGAATTATGTAATGAAACTTCAAAACACACATAAACACATAAACACACACACACACACATACGTTGTAGAAGGGCTGCAGAATTCGTGCATCTTGCCGGAGTTGGCGAAGATGATGACAGAAACATGAGCCTCGCACAAGACGCTGATCTCCTTAGCCTTTTCATGATCCCATTTCTTCTTTTGAATAGGTCACCTGCCTGTTGCTTGAGTTCTCAATCCTCTTGATCTCAATCTTACCTCTCCCATCTTCAATAATCACTTCTTTTTCTCTCCTCTCTCTCTCTCTTGCTTTCTCACCAGGAGAAGAACAATTTTAATGTTGAGGAAGAAGAGGAGAAATTGATAAGAATGTGAGGGGTATGTAATGGCATTTTCCCTTTGTGGGAATGAGGGACAAGAAACTTTCGAAAAACACAGCAAAAGACAACCGTTTAAGGAATTACGGTCTATTGACAAAGCCAAGCCAACTGTTAAAATCTGTAATAAATAATAGATAAGAAAGAAAAAGTTTAGATTTTGTTGTTATTCTCTTGGTTGCACCTTGTTATCTTCTGGTCTCTATATCCTTGCAATTGGAAGTGATGAAACTCAGCATTTTATTCGTTTTCGTAGATAGGGTTAGTAGGTCTCAGTAATCTTGGAATTAGGGTTTCGAGAAGAACTAGAATGGAGAAATGTGGTTACTTCTGATTAGCATGTTTCTTGAATTGAAATCTTTACCATCAAATCAAAATCAAATGTTGATGGTCAGAAAAGAAAAATGGCTATTGATGGGAATTTGATGGGCTATAGCTATAATAAGAAGAGATGGGACAGGAAAGTATTTTCAATCTGGTTTAAATCTCAACAACATTCGATCACAAAATTAATAAGTGTGTAACGTTAGGCAAGATTTTAGTCAAAATGTCTACTCTATGTTGGTTTCGATTCGATATTCCTGGCAATGGTGAAGAACTCAAGAACGAATATATAAAGTCAATTGGTGATGCATTATCTTCATATTGATCAAGATTTTTGTTGTAACATATTTATTTAGTGAAGTTTATTAATTAAATAAATGAATTGAGCTTGAACTAATTGACTTTATTCGGTTTGTTAGCCCATAAATAGGGTTGTAAATGAGTTAAATCATTCGAATATCGATTCGATAAAACCTAATTTGAGTTTGTTTGATAAAATAATAGTTAAATTTATTTATTTTTACTAGAAATTTTGAGTTTAATTTAATTACACTTATACAAAAATCGAACACCCATCACGTGTATTCATGAATTGAATACAGGATGTAATTAACATGAAAATAGAACAGAGAAATCAAATTGCCTAAAAGCCTCGTGTCAAGAAGATCTTCTTGTTGTCCTCAGGACGACCCAATGGTTAAGGTGGCTTCCTGTGGCCGAGAGGTTACATGTTCGAACCCCACCAAACATCTCTATGGGTTTGAGCCTGTCACACCTGGTTTTCCAAGTGTGGTTTACCTGTTATGTGTGGTTTGTAGGCTATTGCACAGGAACGTGTGGGGTTTACCCAGTGCGCACATTAAGGTAGCGGCTGCGGGTTCCCCATGATACCAAAAAAAAAATCTTACTGTTGCATTTTTCCCTTTTGATTTAGTAATTTAATTAGATATATTAGTTTCTATTGGTTTTCTCTTATATTCCTAAGAGTGGTTTTTGTTATTACTATTTAGATTTGTTTCACTTGTTTTCCTCATTTTAATTTCTAGGAGTAATTTTGTTATGTGAACCCGATGAAATTTTCCTCATTAAATGAATACTGAATTTTCCTCACTTTTCTAGGAGTAATTTTCGTTATGGAATGGAATAAATTTTTCCAGGAGTAATTTTTGTAAACGAAACTAGGGCTGTTAAACGGTTCGGTTTCGGTTAACCGAACTGAATTTCTCGGAAAAAATGAAACGAAACCGAACCGTTTTAAATTTTCGGTTAACCGAAAACTGATCGGTTCCGATAGTTCGATTTTCGGTTAATCGAAAAACAGAATTAAAATTAATTAATAATTAAAATAAATAAAATAATAATTAAAAACTGAAACTTATTAAAAAAAAATAAATATTTGACAAATAATTAAAATAATTAATAAAGTAATAATTAAAATTGATTTTCAAATTTTAATTAATTAATTAATTATTAAAATAATAATTTAAAATAAAACGGTTTTCGGTTCGAGCATTCGTTTATCGCTTAACCAATAACCGAATTTTATTTCAACTATGGAACCAAACCGAACCGATAATCGTTTTGTCGGTTTTCGATTAACAAATTTGTCGGTTTCGATTGGTTCTGTTCTAACCGAATCGAAAACCGTTTAGACACTCCTAAACGAAACCGATGAAATCTATATCTATATCTATATCTATATAATATATAATAACAATACCGGATTGTCGAAAATAGAAACTTGTGTTTCCTTCGTTTTACCATTCTATTTTTGATAAACATTAATATTGTTAATCAATTTGTTTATCTTTAATGATATTATTCATTTTGTCGAAATTAGTTATAATCAATTAACATAATTTATGCTATTATCGTGATTTGTGCATTTAGATTGGCAAACCAAATTGGGAGTTGAATGAGCACATATAATTTTAGCCTTTTATTTATGGAAATATATTATTTTATAGCTATATAATAACAAGCGATATTAACTCAATTCCTAATCAATACATATATAACATGTATAGGTTTAGATATTAGCATTAGACAATTACCTGCAAGGATTATGCCTTGAAATTCATGTTTGTATGATATAATTTATATATACAAATATATAGTATTAGCATTAGCAAAATTACCTCTCAATAATTATGTGATAATTGATCATTAATACATAATCGTGTTCAACATCATATATATATATATATATATATATATAGGGAGTGGATCAAATGAGAACTCCAACTTTTTGAGAACTAAGAACTAATGTGGTCCATTCATTTTATAATCTAATGGTCAAGATTAATTATAAATAGTTAATTATCCTCATAATTTAATGATAACCGTTTAGCCCTAAAATCAAGGGATTTGTATATTGATTTCGTAATTATTCTCGTATGCATAATTACTACTATTATATGCATAACACCATGAATTACATGAACATAACAATGAATTGGAATGAATAGCATGCACAAGAACTATGATTATATGCATAACAACATGAATTATATGAACAACGAAAAATAGAATGTGGAATATCCAAATAACGAAAATTTAGGGATTTGGCTATTTTATCATTAAATAATTATGTGTCGTCCGATCTTACTTAATCTAACGGTAGTTATTGGTTCTTAGTTCTTATCTAAGAGGTGGTTCTCTCTATAACCAACCCCTATATATATATATATATATATATATATATATAGAGAGAGAGAGAGAGATGATGGATCAAATAGTACCCGAGCTCGAGGTAGTATGTAGTACTCAATCTCATCCACTCATCTCATAGATCCTATGGTTGAGATTTTTCGGATTTTAAGCACATTTTACCGATTCGCACTGATGAAGGGTAGATTAGTAATTTGGTTTGTTATGTGTCTGAAAATCAAATCATGCATGTAATTAAACATAAAGCGTATACAATTGAACATAAAGCGCATATTGTTATGCATAAAGCGCATGCGGATGAATATAAAGTTACATAAATTTTTTGTTATGTGATATAGAAAAACAAACCATGCATGTTTTAAACCAAAAACTGCATACGCATGAACGTAAAACTGCATTATGTTAAACATAAAAATGCTTATTAGATTGATTTATCTCAAATCTATTCTCTCATTTAGATTGATTAATTCTAGCTTTATAATTCGAAAAAAAAATGATCAACAAGAAAAGTGTTTGTGCATATTGGAGAAGAGAGAAAGAGAGATATCGAGAATGAAAAACCTATGAGTTTCTATTTTAAAGCATGCATGTTTGTGTTTCGTAGTATGCATGTTATTGTTTAATAGTATGCATGTTTCTGTTTTGTAATATACATGTTTATGTAGTATTATGTATATACATGTTTATGTGCATTAGTATGCATATTCTTTGCTGGATTTTCATCTCGCCGTCTCCTTCTCCGATTTCCGGCGAACTCCACCATAAAACACGGCCTCCTTCTTCGGTTTTTGGCTAACTTCATCTTAAACACCACCATTGTCATCCTCCCTCTCGATCATTCAACCTTCTCTCAAAATACTCTTGTTTTTTCTTAAATTTCAAGCAGCTACAACCACTGCCCAACCATTACCATCATGAACGCTACAGTCGCAACGATCTCCACAGCATCATTGTTGCGCCTCGACCGCCTCCACCATGCCATCGTTGCCATCTACTTCTCTTTATTCTCCGTCGAACAAAAATAATTTGCAGCAAAGAAGAAGAAGAAGAAAAATAATTACTATCTTTCCCTTAAACGAAAATTAAAAATAAAAAATAAGAAAACATCATGCCACGTGTCGCTTATCTAGGCTGTCCATGTGAACACATTGTGTGGTCTAGATTGGGTACTACGTACTACCCGAGAAGCTGGGTACTACGGAACCCAACATATATATATATATATATATATATATATATATATATATATATATATATATATTAATTCATTGCAATGTGTGAATTTTTTGATTGGTAGACAATGCTAAATATATATATTTGATCGGCAAAGTTGGTTGTGTTAGATGTCAAAGGCAACGTTGAAGGCCCGAGCTTTGTGCAATTATGAAAGCTATGGAAAGATATTTATAGATGTCGAGGCTTTTGCTTTTGTTTTGTTTTAAATGATAGATCTTTGGAGCTTTGACTTTGAGGAAGTACTCATATTCATGGGGATCGAGACAATATGTTTATATACATCATTTTCTGCTTCACATACTCTTTCAATTGGTTGAGTATTTCTTTTGTCTTAATATTACGAACACATATCAGGCTTCAATAGTTTAGTGATTCATTTGTTAGTTCAAGAGATTCTTTTTCTCTTCTTCCGGTATTATAAGTACAAATATAAATTTATCACTCAATTCTTCATCATTTCAATCCTTCATGGTTGTGAAACTTTCACATATTTACCTATCGAAATAAACTAAACGTGTCCATCTTTGTTGACTATGAGGAATCTACTTTCCCATTAATATGAGTTAACAACAAATATGTATATATCTTTATATTTTGTGCATTATTATATATAAATTTATCTAACAAAATATAAAATCATAAAATATCATCGAGTTATTATAAGACTTAATTTATCTTTCTCATGTTATTTTATATTTTTAGCCATCCTTCTATGTAATTTTAATATATACATAAAGTTGGAAAAAATTTATCAATAAAGCCTTAAGTTATGAATTATTTTTATTTAGTATAAATTTTAAATTTTAATTTTATATATATATATATATATATATATATATATATATATTACAAAAGAATACATATGCATTTAAATAATAGATGACATCACCAGTATTCTTAAATAATAATTAAAAGGTGTGTAAATGAAAAATATCATATTTGTATCTATAGACATTCAAATCCGACTTTAATTTAATATATGTATATATAGTGATCTAAAATTTAATTTTTAAAAATAAAGTATTTGTTTAAAAATAAATTTTCAAATTTATATTAAATTTTCTTACAATGTACGTTGGTCTTAGAAATAAGAAATTGAATGCACGACTCTAACTTTTTAAAATATAATAGTCTTTCAATATATAAATATATATTTTAAAGTGTATACATTCTTAATAATCATTAAAAACTAAAAGAGTAATAATTCAATTTAATATGTATTTTATATCAATAACAAAAAGTCCAATATATTATTATATCAGAAAATTATGATCGAGGCTAAACATCTCAAGAAGTGTTATAAATGTTCTTATGAACCTAATACATTAAAAAATTAAAGAAATATATATACCGTTAATGTAAAGTTAAAGTGGTTCTATAATATATTTAATTAGATCTTATAAAATAGCATATTACGTGAATTAACTATATACCTCAAATAAATTGAAATATTATTTTTTACTTGAAATTTTCAAAAAGTAGATAAAAGAACAAAATTATTTGTGTTTGTGTTGGTACAACTATGAATCTACAAAAGTATAAAATTTTTTTGTCATCCAATAATCTCTAATATGTGTATGTAGTATAATTTGTGTTTATATTTATTTCAAAACACTTAAGAATTTTATTTATTTATTCAACATGATAAAAAAATTATAAGATCTTTTATATATATATATATATATATATATATATATATGAAATGGTTATCGTATGGACACTCCTTATAGTGTAAACATGAGGACAAATGTCAATTATGAAGCAAATGCACAATTATATGCAAAATATCCATATAACTAATTTAGATGCACACTTAAAAATAACCATTAGATTTTCAAATCTAGTGGATATGATTTGTTCTCATTTATGATGTTAAAGATTGTATGTACATGACAATACATACATATATATATATATATATATATATATATATATATATATATATATATATATATTCAAGTAAAGTAATAATCTTACAATTAATACATAGTTTAAGGTATAATAATAATAATAATAATAATAATAATAATAATAATAATAATAATAATAATAATTAAAATGGAGTATGAATTCAACTTATAAAAATAATCCATAATAACTGTAAATATCATATCATATTATATTAAAAAATTGATTGAGTTTAAACACATCAATAAATGTTATAAATGTTCTTATAGACCTATTTAATAGTAAAATAATTCAGTCTTCATGCAAATGTATTGTTAAATCTATAAATTTATTTTATTTTGCAATAAATTTATGTTTCTTTTTGTATATACTAATTATTTTTCTAAAACATAGATATATCAAATGTTATTTGTTTCATTATTTTTTCAAGAAAACTGAAAAATCATCGAATGGAAAATTATGAACATCTAGCATATCAAATGTTATTTGGATCATTTTATGAAAGGAAGATAATGTCAGTCTCTTATGTTACCATTTAATGGTCAAACACAAGTCTATTCTTACTTTTCCACTTTCACATATTTATAAAAAATGTATATATCTACTATTGCAATTTTAACTCATAGTTTTTAGAGTAACAATATAAATTCTACAAATGAACGAGTTAAATGAGTACATAATTTTTCTTAACAAATAGTATTAAAAAGGAGATGACACCACTGATAAATATAACTTACGTTAAAAGCCTTACATGAATTGAAATATATAAACTTGACATATATATATATATATATATATATATATATATATATATATATAAATGATTGGTTTGTGGATTTTTCCTTGAAAATTATTGATGTAGTTGAATATAAATTTTTAAATAATGAACAAGCTTTGATAATGATTCTGATTTTAAATCAATGAAGAATGTTATACACAAAGGAGTAGTGTTCCTAAATTTGTACCATTTCATATTTATACTTATTTCTTTATGGGTAAATACCATATAACACTCCAACGTTTGCGACTTTTTACATATGTGTCCCAACGTATGAATAATAACAAATCAGACCATAACCGTTGTAAATTTTGAATATCCGTGGACTGATGACCGGAATCGGGCCTCTTATGCCTAGGTGGCAAGTAATTCGGGAAATAATAATAAAAAATAATATAAAAAGTTACAAGAAACGGCGTCGTTTTACGTTGCTGCTCTTCTTCTTCTTCAACTCATTCATTAAAATCCATGAATCAATTTCTTGAATCAATTTCTTCTCCAAGTCAATTCACTC